>CAAKHD010008455.1:0-34917 GCA_901007705.1 Fistularia tabacaria | reverse complement strand
CCTGGACGGAAAGGCACATCTTTCCAAAAAAAATGATTTTTTGGAAAAAAAAAAAAAAACGAAAAAACACGGAATTAAAAAAAAAAAAAAAAAAAAAAAGGACAGATTCATTTTTTTTCCAGCATTATAATTGAAATTAAATATTGAAGCAGATACCTCGCAGAACCTTAAAACCTTTTATTCCTCCTGCGGTCTTTCTATTAAAAAAAGGCACGGGCGCTGGTTTTTACTTTGGTTATTTTATGGTTGAGAACAAATCCCAGAGCCTTGTCATGTGAAACTGATGAAATGCGACGATACGTTAAAATAAATAAATTTTATATATATATATATATATATATATCAAAAAGAAAACGGCACGATCTTTGGAAAGATAAAAACCGAAACGGCGGCGCTCTCTGACCCGATGTCCGATGTCAGCGGTGATAATAATTAAGAAGTCCGAATTCCCCGGTGGTTGTGTAATACCTGCATAATTAATCAGCGGCCGAAGGCGAGGAGACGGCTCGTGTCTCGCGGGGTTTGTGATTATTGCAGCCTTTTCTGCAGCACTGGAGACGCTAATTAAAATGTTTGCGGTTTGAATTCATACTGGGATTCTGGTTTGCTGCCAAAAAAAAAAAAAAAAAAAAAGGAAAAAAAAAAGTAACACCACCGATGAAACCCGGGAAGACTCTGGCGTTAATATTTAATGTTTTTACAGCGCACACATTTCGGGAGACGGGTTGTAGGAAAAACGGCAAAGCCAGGGACCAATTTCTGCAACTCGGCTTTTGCCCGTGTTGTCGGCTGGAAAGGATTTTCCCTAGTAAGGTGCTTGAATGCCTCTATATGATGTGTGAAGGAGTGAATAATTAGTTGAATAATTAATCTCTTAACGTGTGAATAGTTGAATTTGAATGGCAGTGAATGGGTGTGTGTTTGTCTTTATGACGTGCCAATGATGACTTGTGGATGAGAGAGTGAAAGGTTGTTTGTTCTAGATGTGAATGAATGGTTGTACGTCATTGAAGTACTCTTGCATAGTTATATTTAGCGTTCACTCATTTCATTAGCATCGTCGTAAGGCTACGGGATTCACTCTTGAACTGTTTCGAAATTCAATACTGCAAGATTATTATATACATGTAGAAAAAAAACCGACATAAATCATGAACAAAAGGTAAAGTTGTCTCTATGCAGCAGTTAAAAGGCTGACAGCTTCGCACAACAGTTGTCAGTACTTTGACTCACAATGCACTAAATTATATTTTGTGTTGTTTTGCGTTTTGTAGTTTTTTTTGATGCTAAAACAGTGAAGCGGATGAGGCGGCAATAGTTAAACAGCCACTTCAAGGTGTTGATTTGAGTGTTTTGCAGGGATTCCAAACAGTTTGCCGTGAGTGAGCGCTCGCATGGCTCGAGGATGTCATGTTAAAAGTAAGAAAAATGGTTTTAATGTTCACAAGGTTAATGTGATGCTATTAAAAGCAAGTGTTTTTATTGTAACGGGGATAAAAAATGTCAGGCTCTCATGCTAAAAGGTTTACTTTATGGATGAAATTATAGTCATTTTTCATGCCTGGTCTTCTCTACAGCTCTTACGACGTGCTCACATTGTGTCTCCAAGATTTATCTACAAGGTAGTCCATTCGACGTATCCACATTATGAGCGCCACCAATCACCAAGCACCTTCAAATGAGTTTCCTAGGTAACCCTAAATGGACCTCATCTCGTAGGCGGAGCTAAAATGGTTCTAGGAACTGAGGTCTATGGTCCCTGGTTCCTATGCTGTCCCAATGCACGAAGACGGCTGATTCCTCAGAAAGTTCTTGTAACAGTAAAAGTTCCGACAGAGAGAAAGGGGCTCATTTTGTATTTTTCGAAAGGTGTTTTCAAAAGTTCCGACAGAGAGAAAGGGGTTCATTTTGTATTTTTCGAAGGGTGTGAAAAGGTGCTCAAACAAGTTTCTTTCAAGGCTGACAGAGTTCGTGGACACACGACAGGTTGAAGGGAGGGGAGATTCAATTTTTCCCCCTGAAAATACTAAGAAATCAGGCTGCTTGAAATGAGCGATGACAGCGACGCGGAGCGAAAATAAGTACAACACGTTCCTGAGAATAAGCTGCAAACGGGCAAGACTTTTAAAAAAAAAAGACAATGAGATCCTTTTTTTTTTTTTTAAACAAAAATCAGGCACAAAGACAACAGACAGCCTCAGAAAAGTCTCGAAAAGCTGGCAGAGATGAAAGGGGGATGAAGCCGAGCCTTGAGCACGAGGGCTGGAAAGAGGAATGAGATCATGTGGCACCGAGATCGCAAAAAGATGCCAAATCATGAAAAACCTGAAAACGCAGCGGGACCCCGGTGTATCGAGGGAGAAGCGTCTAATGTTGCGCGAAACCCGATAACTGTGAAACAACAAACAGAGGTTGTGGAGGGGTTGAATGTCGAGCGGGACAATCGGTTGAGGAGATGTTCGTCAAAGTGTGTCCGCTGCCCGTAAATCCATTCCTGCTGAGTCCGCCATAAACTGACACTGATGATTCTCGGGCCCAGCGGACCGACGCCAGCTCTCACTCCGCCTCGTTTCCCGTTGACCGGCTGCACTCTGAGGCGGGTGTGCTCCTCCTGACAGGGCGGGGGGACAAACATCATCTGGTGGAAGGACGGGCTGTTTCACGCGCCCCTGGACACGCTCCGGTGACCGATGAAAAAGCCGCCGCGTCCCATGGGGAACGTTCAACATTGGCGTCTAATTTGATTTGCTTTGTCGATAAAAACACTTCAGCGGCAAGAAGCTTTAGCGGCAACGGTTTTCCGAGTCAGACTCAGTGTTAGGACAAACTGGGGCGGAGTCTCGGCGGCGGCGGCAGTGAGACATACCTCTGGACTCTTGCGATTTTGCAGGATGTTACTGTCCGTGTCTTTGGAGGCGAAGAATCGCGTGCATCCTCTGTTCAGATACTGAAAACACAGACGGGAACACAAAAACAAATGTCAAATTAAATACAATTTCAACCTGGCAAAATGCGATTTTTAAACACTGCACCTTTACATACAAACATCTATATCCTCCATATATTGGTGTATTCATTTGCATAAAATTTTTCTTATCATAATATTGTCTTTGCACAACTCTTCCCGATTTTAAACTCTGCGCCGGTGGAACATTTAAGTCGCCCGTCCACATGGGTGAACTCAATTAATGAGATTAGCTCGCGACATCTGCATCGCAAATGCGCTTAATCAAACGCAAACGAATTAATTTCGCCGTTTCAAGATCCATGAAGAGGGTAAATATCGTCGGCGGTTTGGAGTCAAAGTCCGTGGGCGTCATTCTTTTAACTGTTTCATCCATTTTCGTTTGTTTGTCTCGACATGTAAACTGTAGATTAAGGTTTCCAATTTATTTTGATTTTTTAAGTCATTGTCTCACGACTTCTGGAGGGGACGTGCTCAAAAATCACCTCCGTGATAAAATGCGTATTTTTGTATTTTCTCTCTGTAAATAACCCCCTCCCCCAGATGGGGGATATAAGGTAATAATGGCAACTCTTCTTCGGGGCGACTGTGACGGACAAGGAGCTCCGACAGACGGACGTGAATGTCCTTCCTTCGGCATCACGGAGACACTGAAATCTTTACTTTCGGTCGCAAATATCGTGGCTCCTGTAGCCATTTCTCACAGGAAGTGCAACCGAACTGCAGTTAAGGCGCTCTTTAAACAGATGGGAGGGTTCGTACGTTTTGAACGAGCCTGCCGGATGATTTTTGAATGTCAATGCGCCAACTGTTTTTGATAATGAATTCTAAAGTGTCAGAAAATCTTGGGTGCAGTCACACACCCTCGAGCCCCAAAAAACAGTTCACTGAAATGAACGGAAGATCGATAAAAGGGGAGTGAGAGCAGAGCTCCCTCAGCGTTCATGTCGGACCACAGAACCACAGAAGGACAGAAAAGCTTGGACCTCTTGGTCGATCCATTTCTCATTGGCTGTGTCCATTTTGCGGCAAGAAAACAGCCAACCAGTGACCGAAATTATTTTCAAAAGCGGCGCACCGCAAGAAGTATCTGCTAATGGCCGTGGCTTAAGACTTCTTATATGTGGCCCTGTGATGACAGGAGGCTCGTCCAGGTCAAACTCCGCCTCTCACTCAATTACATCCGTGATTGGCTGCCATGCAACCCACGACCGCCCTGTGTTCTGTTACATGATATTCAGCTTACAATTGAATTTGCTGCTTCCTGTCAAGCTAAACCTGCGGGCCTTGAATGTCTCCTTCGCTGCAGGCATTTATGACACAAATATCTGGAAGAGTGTATTTTGGGGTAACAATATAACCTGACATTTAAGGAAAACGTTAAAAACAAGGGGAGAACGGTGTGTGTGACTGAACGTAACGGTTCACTACCTGACATTCTGTCACTTTTCTTTCACGGATCGAATGCAATGTCAGTGAACGCCCCGTGCGATAACAGAGAATCAATACAGAGCGGGGGTCGTCCGTCGTCCCGACGACCTCGCCGCTGCGCCGCCGCCGCCGCTCTTTTGTTTCGGTTTATCTGCGGATGCTGAGAGCCGCGCGGACTCACCCTGAAGGTGTCGGGGGGGGCGAGGTGCAGCTTCTGACGGATCTCCTCCGGCGCCCCGGCGCTCAGCCGGTAGAAGATGTGATAGTTCCTCTCCTCTGGACTCTGACGGCAGATTCTCGACTTTTCCAGCAGGTAGTGAGACACGAAGCCGCCGACCACCGCGTTCTTAACACACACACGCAGAAGCACACAGGGGAGTTATTATGGGACTTTTCAGCATGCCCTCGAACGAGAAATGAGGCATTTGGGGCCCAGAGCTATTTGTCTTTGCGATAAGGATCCGACAAGGGTAGGAACTGTGATCTAACCACATTTGTCAGCAGGGTTCCCCGTCTGTCTGAGCGCATAAGCATAATTCTACAGAAATGCAATTCATGAGCATGATAAATTCACTCTGATTAAAGTCCCTTTGCAGTGTGTTTTTAAATGAAGGCCTCTGCCTTGGTACATCATAAAACATAGAATACAATGTTGTGTATGTTTACACAAATACGCAAACTTAAAAAACGTGGAAAAAAATATGAAAAAAACTTAAAATATGACCAAAACCCAATCGCATATCTTAAAATGATTTTTTTATACACCTAGTCGCTGTCAGGCGGATGCCTGTGGGTCTGACTCACAAGCAAATTATTTGAAAAAGCAAACTCTGAAACGATTCTGGGATAAGACCAACAGCTGAGGACTTAATGCAGATGTCATGTTTGGTCCGAAACAGAAATATCCAAGATAATGAATGCCTCTGTTGAAGTAGGAGTAGGAGTCGGCCATTGTTGTCCTGTCCACAAATCAGAGCCCCGGCTAATGTGAGCAATTAAAGGCCTATTAGCGTTTTACTGGTCATTTTTTTGGCAGACTAATGTGTTGCTGATCCGCATGACTTTGCAAGTGAGCGCACTCAAAAGAAAAATACAGAGTTCTTTGATGCCAAGGTGTTAATTGCTCCTTCTTGAAGAACATCAAGCTAAGCGTGGTCACGAAATATTTTTAGGGCTAAATGGAGGCACTAGAGACTGCTTGCCTCAGAAAGGAAAAAGCAGGACTTTGTCCTCTCATGACCTAAGATAGATGAAATTCACGGCAAATGGAGAACCGCAGGGTTCCATCCTGGATCGCCTGATGTTTGCAGCGATTACAATGCAAAGGTGCATGAAAGCACCATAAAAGAAAAAAAAGTTTAAAAAAAAAAGGAGAAACGCCTTGTTCCAACGCTTAACACACCTTCTCGTTGAAGTGAATCTCCACAAACTTCCCAAAGCGACTGCTGTTGTTGTTCCGGACCGTCTTGGCGTTTCCAAAAGCTTCCAGTAACGGATTCGCTGGGGAGAACACACACAGCAAGTTAAAAAAATATGGAAATAAAAAAAACTGAAGGGGAAAGTATGTGTATGAGTGTGTGAGGCCGTCTAACCTTCCACGATCCTCTCGTCGATGTCCTGGCCGGTCCCATACGACATGGTCAAGTACCTGTCATGACAGCAGGGGTCATATGACGGAGCAGAGTCATTTTGGTGATTTTTCAAGCTTTTTTTTTTCCAGTCCTTGTCAGATAGCATTGATTTAATTGCGTTACCAAATAATGGAAACCAACAGATGTTTAGGGCTAATTTGCTGCCTTCTACATTAAAAGAAAACCAAAAATAAATCAGCAGGAAATTAATAGGATGTTCGTAAAACTATAAAATAAAATAAATATATGATAGTAAAATAATAAATTTGTATTCTAATGTGTATTGGTTGGACAGATTGATATTATCGAAGAGGTGATTTAAACTCCTCATCCTGCTGGAAGCCTGATGTAAATCAAGCTTCTCATTGTGGCTAGAGAAAAAAAAGTAAATTCTCGTCTCTTGGCTGTTGCCATGGCGACGCGGCGCTTCACCTGAGCACAAACTTGGTGTTCTCGGTCTTCCCGGCGCCGGATTCCCCCGACACAATGATGGATTGACTCATCTTCAGCACCTTCATGTCTCTGTAGGCCTTGTCAGCTGTAGGGGAGGAGGGGGACCGTGTGAGAGGGACACACACAGACGCACACACACACACAAACCAACAGTGACCCCCGATGGACACGTCGCACACTGTCAAGAGGGGAAACCTCCTGCCGAGTGCTTTTTAAGAAGGCAGGAGACGAGAAAAGAGAAGTGAGGAGGCGGTCGAGGATGAGTCGAGAGGGAAGAGGAGCTCGGGGAGGTCAAACAACTTATAAATAAAATAACAGGGTTTGACCGAAAACTGATTAGAATCAGAAGCGGAGACGGAGCAGTCATCACTCACATACCAAATTACAGACGCAAGACAAACAGGGGCTCCTGTTGTGCAAGGCTGCCCCCCAGTGGACATCCAACACATGTACGTGTTGCGGCAGGACAGGAGAGGATGGGACGGTTTGAGTTTTCGGTCTGATGACGTGTAAAAAGGGCGAGAAACAACCCAAAATGGCAAAAATACATGAGGAAAAAGGGGTTCACCATAGCGGAAAGAGAAGATATCGACCGAGGAGAAAAACGAACAATCTAAAGGTCAGATCAGGAAGCGGAGGACCTTTTTGTTTTTTTTTTGTGTTTCACAGCAGCGAATTCGTCGTTGACTGATTCCTGTAATAGGATGATGTTATCTTCCCTTCTCCCACTGAGACGCTGCTCGCTCGGTGAACGTCTCTCATCCGGCGTAGGCGGAGTCTGAGAGACGATCGCGCCCTCGGGCCCACGGCGGGAATTACCCGCCGCAATCAGAAACACGCTCCTCAATATGACAGAAACGTTGGGGCTCGCCGTCGGGGCCCGAGTCAATACCGGGGTTGTTATTTTTTATTTCTCGTCATGTCACGGCGCTCTGCAGTCCGGGGTGATTTCGGTCATTTCACTGTTGCCTTGGTGACGCCTAGCGGCTCTAACGTCAATCCCGGCGTCTCACCTATGGCGTAGACGTGCGGCGGCAGCGTCCCCAGCGAGCGTCCCTGGTACGTCTTGATGGTGTCGGGGGAGTAGAGCTTGGGAATGTCGTAGTACGGGTTGACGGCGATCAGGATATTGGCGACAAACGTCTGGGAAAAACACAAACATGTGCAGCACATTAGCACCTGAACATTCAGCACCAAAACTGTTGCAATTCGCCAAACCGGCCGCTAGATGACGGTGTTGCGTAAGGCAAGGTCACACTCAACATCTGATCCCCAATCAGTCAACACATTGAATACTTTCAGCCAGCAGTCATCTGGCTGGTGATGAATAACAGCTCCTTTACCCAAAAGGAAAAAGGAAATGTTCTGCAGAAGTTAAAAGGGGGCGCAGCCTGATCTAATGCAGCAGCCCTGCCAGGCGTTCGCCATTTATTTCATGAATATTAAAGCGATTAATGCATCATGTCAGCTATTAGCATGCTTTCTTTACAAATCACAATCTTTTGCAACACCTTTACATTAAAATGTTTTTTTGTCTCCAAAGGCGAAATGAAGAAGCTAAAGAAGGTAGACACATCGGTTTTTAGATTTACATTCTTGTTATCAGGCTCTGTGAGAAGGTGCAGGGAGTATTTTGGTGTCTTTAAGCGGTTCGGAGCAGAGAGTTGGCTCAGAGGCAGTGGGACTCACGTAGATTTTGTCTTTGCTGTATCGGACGCGGACGTTGTTGAGCAGCGTAGCCTCGTTCAGGTACATCAGAGAACCTGCGGAGGAGGTGAGAGTCAATGAACGATTCAGGACTGACGTGGATGATAGAATGAGCGATGATGTCACTTCCTGTCGTCATAGAGGAAACAGGAGACAATTTTGATCGATGGAGTAATACACACTATATTGGATGGAAACATGGGATTTTGATGAAGTCTTGTCTTCGTTCTTAGTCGCAATAAAGAAACGCAGCTTATGATTAGCGCCTAATGTGCCTCAAGTGGATGAAACATACACGAACTCTAGTTTCCTTTGGACGACTTTCGGAATTCGACTATCGTTTGAAAAGATAAAGTTTTCTTTTTTCAATCTAGCTAAAAGAAGCCAAACAGGATTCGAAACATGTGGAATCGGGTGAAAAGGGATGA
Source organism: Fistularia tabacaria (assembly GCA_901007705.1). Taxonomy (NCBI): domain Eukaryota; kingdom Metazoa; phylum Chordata; class Actinopteri; order Syngnathiformes; family Fistulariidae; genus Fistularia; species Fistularia tabacaria. Next base: position 26,302 of record CAAKHD010008455.1, on the reverse strand, counting down.
ACTGAAAGCCGGACTTACAGTTGTCCTCCACGTGTTTGTTGACATCATCCTCGGCCGGAAACACCTGGCTGACAGGAGCCAGAAACGTCTGGAAAACAAGGTAGCTCTGAGTGAGGAGGGTCCGCCTTGAGGGCCGATAGCAATCGGACTCAATCAAAACCCGATATCATGGTTTTATTCCCTCCCCTGATTTCTGCTCCTGGTGGACCACAGGAGCCGGTCTACCTCGGTTCTGTTCCTCTAGATGTCAAATTTTCTCAGGAGCCTGCGATTAACTAATGTTGTGCTAATTATTATGTGACCTGAATACGAGATGAGGAGAATCACATAACTTTGTGACAAAAATCGCAGCATTTGACCTTAAGAAATGAATTAATGAAAAAAACAATTGCAAAAAAAAGGGCAATAAATAATTAATTATTAATTCTAAAAAATAAAGGAGGGAAAAAAAGAACAGTATGAACATGTTTAAAGAAAAATGAGAAAAAATAACTGCATGCTGAATTAATGATAAAAACAGTTTCACAAATATCTCACATATTTTTTTTTTTATTTCATGCCTTTCTTCAGGACACCTTATTTTTTACCATTTTGACTAACCACATCTCCTCCTGTACACCTCTAGTTTCTATAACCATTCCCTTGCAAAGGCATTTCTTTTATTTCTTTGTATATTTTCGCACTTCGTGTTCTATTGTATACATTTTACATAGTCTTTGTTTATTCGTATCTATGTCCTTCATTTGCAGATTCTTTTTATAATTACTATGAGCACACTTCTCCACCCTGAAATGCTGCTGTGACAATTGAATTTTGCCGTTAGGGGATCACAAAGTGTATCTTATCTATTTTTGGACTCATTTATTTATTCACTCATTTATTGATTTTTTAATTTGACGCTTGGGTTCTTCTGTACGCTGACGGACGTGTGGATGGTTAAAAGCAGCCCTCTGGTCACATGTTTTCTCAGCGAGAGACGGTGTGACATCACACCCCACAGCCAATCAGGTCGCAGCAGGATGGGACACCTAGAGGGTGTGTTTTACAGCTTGTGGGTAAAAACGAGCGGGTCGTTTTACGCCGATGGAATTATGGATCCGTTTCAATTACTGGCGCTCGGGCGTTTATTGACCGGTCTGATTGTCACGTTGCGTCTTCGTCATCAGCGTGAAGGCCTCGAGGTCGTCACCCGGCGCCTGGCCAGGGGTCACGTGACCTCAGGTTTGTGGGTTGATCCGTGCGGCAACGCTACGCACAGTCGGCCATTCTCCCGGGGAGGACGTATCACATTCTCAGTCCCAACGGGCGCATTCCGCACCGCTCACACACACACACACACACACACACACACACACACACACACACACACAAACACACACACTGGTACAAGCTGCCACAGCAGGACAGAATGGACATTGTTGTCCCAGAAAGTATCTCAGGACCCGATGATTGAAGAGGCCGGGCTAAGTCCGACTTCCCTTTTGAGGCCAGTTTCCTTTTCCCGGATGAAGACGGAGTAAAGGCGGGAGTCCGACTTCACGTTTTTTTCGCCGGGGAACGTCTGGTCATTTCGTCCCGGCTTCCTGTTCGCGGACTTGCTCACTAAGCTAGTTGGCGGCCGGATTACGGACTCACCTTGCCCTTTTGCCGGAGAGGCTCGATGGTCAGGCTGTCAGCCCCGATGTCCACGATGGTTCCCAGCTGGAACCCGTCCGTGGGGTGGGGCGCCCACACCGGCTTCCCGTCCTCCATCACGCCGCTCGCTGGCACACACCTGCAACACAACCACGGACGATACGCACGGCGTCTATGAGACCGGTTACCATGACGACACTGGAAGTGTCTGTGAGTTTGAGTGTGTGTATCTGAGATCATTTGTTTGTGAACTGAGGGTGGCAGCAGGGAAACTTCCCGCGCTATGTGTGTGTGTGTGTGTGTGTTTGTGTGTAGGCATTTGTTAGAGCTAAGACACAGAAAATAGCATAATTGTTGGGCCTTTAGTGTCACATGATGGATAGACACACACACACACGCACGCACACACACACGCACGCACGCACGCATGCAAACACACACACACACACACACACACACACACACACACACACACACACACACTAAACAACTTGGCGATGTGCAGAGAAAACAGACACTTCAAACACAGCTGAATTTCATCACAGCCAAACTGATATCCACTCTTCCGGAGGTTTGGTGGTTTCAACTCCACACATGAGCCTTCTGTGTGTTGCTTTTGAGCCACTCCATCTCCGGCGACGGAAAAACGTCCCCTTTTTTTCACGCGCGCTCACTCCGAAGTTCAATCAAGTTGGGGTGTTTTGATGAAAGCGGCCGCGTCTCTTTCGAAGGCGTCTGCAAAGTGTTGGGTTTGTGGCTTCTTTGGGAAAAAAATAAAAAGACGAGGGGTGGAGGGGTGGGGGATTCATCTGGCAACCTTCAGCCTCTGATCGGCGGTGAAGACGCTCCCCGAGCGGCCTCGTTCTGATGATTTCAGCGAAACGCGCAGCCGTAAAGGCGCTTCAACATTAACCCGCTGCCGCCAACAATAAAGGTTGTTCATTAAACACAGCAGCGACGCCGGCGGCCTGCAGGTAGGCGACACGGAGCCGGTAGATCCCAGGCGCGCCTGATTCTCTAGCTGCACGTTTCATTTGAACACGCACTTCCCCGGCATACCTGACTGAATTCAATGCCATGAACAACCTGACCCGCCCTGCCTGAGAGCTTTGCTGTTTCCTCTTATTTGTCGCGGTTCCAGTTTAAAACTTGTTCTGACTGAACTGTTTAAAATGTTCGCTTTTGTTCACTCATCCATTATCCAGACTGCTTGTACTGCACTTGGGGTCGCTGGGCGGAGCGTGGAGGGGACGGAGCCTATCCCGGCTGCCATCGGGCGAATCGTGGCGTTGACCCTCGACCGATCACGGGGCCATATCGAATGATCATTCACCCTCTCATCCACGGATCATATATAGACATACAACCATTCACTCACTCATACACACATTGTATGGACATACAGAGGTTACTTTCTAAAAATTACCCGCAACAGGCGAAATTCCCGAAGTCAGCTTTATTTTTTACAATGATTATAAATGTTTTAAGGTTGCAAAACCCACTCACGACACACTTGATACACTTTTCTTAGACAGGCATGAACATTTTCTCACATTTCTCGTTTGTTTAAACGCTCTCAAAGTTCAAACCGTCCTAGAAAATTAAGTAGAAGTTACAACTCTTTTTGCATCCTTGTTAAAACTTATCGCTGCTGTCGTCCTTATGTTATTTTCCTCCTTCTTCATACAACCAACTGGAGATTCATTTATTCAGTAATGGCGCCCAACAGCCGCGCAATTTCTACTTTCCTTTAGCATGTCCACAAGTCCAACTTTTTGTGCGATGGTGAGCATCTTTCTCTGCCTTTTGGGTGCGACCGCAGGCGCCTTTGTCAGTGCGGAACGTTTCCTCGACGCTGTGGGTTTTGTCGGGGAGAAAACTGGCAAACATACAGCGCTTCAATCATACTACTAGCGATGGACGATATCTGTCAATTTGTCAAGCTGAATGCATCCTGTGCTGTACAAAAGACACGCTACGGAGGAGATGGATTGACGATGGTCTACAGGCCCTTAGTCAATCAGGATGCAGAAAACAACGCAAAATTGCACTGAAAAAAATCTGCGAAACTGCGAAAGGTGAATGCGTTATAGCGAGGGACAACTGTACAAACATTCGCCTTCTCTTTTACACAATCAACCATTCACCCTTTCATTCACATATCTGGGTAATTTAGAGTCTCCAATGTACCTCCTGAATGTTTTTGGACTGCGGAAGGAAACATGGAGGAGAACATGGAGATCCCCCACAGAAAGGACCCCTGTCAGAATGGAGCCTAGGACCTTCTTGCTGTGAGACGAGAGCGCTAACCAAAATGCTAACAATGTGTCTAATATCTTGGCTTCACTTTCTGAATTTCAAGTAAAACTAGGTGAGTTTCAGGTTTTATTTGTTTTGAGAAATTGAAGGTTCGTCATGTGGTTTGCTGTCGTACTAACTTAGCTGTCCGAGGAACTGCCCCCACCCCTCACACACACACACAACTTTGGACTTGAAGTAGGCAAACGAAAAGAAAGGAGGGAGGGAACAAAGTGAAACAATCACAATGACAGGCGCTGATCCAGAGGAGTTAGCAAACTTGGAAACACGAATGCTGTACAGACATCTCAAGCAATGACTCCATATTTACTGCAGGCCGGCTGTCTGTGGATGGGAGAGCAGGGTGTCCTTTGTTGGATGAACAAGAATCTGTGAAACTCCAGAAACAAGCAGATTAACTGGGTCAAAGTACAAGTGGAGTAAAACCACTGAATGAGCCCAGCCGGCCTTGTCGAGGGCGCCGTGACTCGACAGCTTTCAAGGGGGTCGCATCCCCCGGGCGTCACGGGACCCCGGTGACGACATAATCCGCCGCGGCGGACGCGGCCTGCGCCTCGCTGCAGTTTTAAAAGCCGCCGACGGGCTACTCCCTCTGTTGCCATGGCTACCGGGTTCATAGTGATGTCGCAGCTGATGGAGGCGGCCACTGAAAGTAATCCGGGCTGTAAAAATAGTGCGTCCGACAACAGGCTATTTTTACTACAAAGGCCTGGTTTTCAGACACCGCTTGTTGCCAGGAAACACACCCCCCCCCACCTCCCTGTGAGGCACACCTGGGGCGGACCAAATGAGGATGGGCGTCAGCGTGGACCCCGACCTCTGGATGGATCGAATATTTTCTTGGACCTTCATCGGACACATCTGTTCCTCTGTTGTGTGCGTTGAACAGAAGGACGGAAAGATCCATGACCGGTTAAGGCAAAAGGCCGCCCACATTCAGCTGCGATCAGTTCCGGGTTTCTGCGGCGGTAAAAGACAGGCACCAGGGTCCAGATCGAATCTACACAGAAAGAGCTTTCAGACAACCGAGCTGTGATTTGGAGCCGCTTAAATAAAACCTGACTTGACTCGACCTCGTGTTCCTGGTCGAACGGCATCACAAAACTGGCAGGGCTGAGCGGGAGACGAAGCTTATCGAACCCGAAGTCTACGCTCACTTGCGGGGAACTGCGAGTCCCAGAACCCGCTCGGGACCCGGTGCCCTCCCGCCCCCGAATCTCCTGCAAATGGAGGCAGAAGGAGACGCGGCCCATGTCCTACAGGCTGATGACGGGAGGGGCGGCGTCCGACACCAACATTCTACTCACGCTCTCCGCAGATTCATGAACCGAGATGAGGATGATGAGGATGATAACGGTGATGACGCCGTTACTGTCAGCGGCTGGGTAAAGGTCAAATTGCCAATGGAGTCTCTGCTGCTCGATAAAAAACCAGGCAAGGTTTGTCTGGCTTGTTCTATTAACATCTGAGTGCTCCGGATAGTGGAGCAACACACACATAAAAACAGTCTAAATGTTTTTAATCAGTCTCACTGCTAAAATCTCCCCTTTGAAACTCCCCACCAACTCATTCTGATCCTTTCACGCCCGTCGACGTTGCGCTTATTCACTGCTTGTATTGTTTGCGGTGTTTCCTGATCCTGACAACTCCTGCTGCTCATTCATGACTTCCCCAAAGTGAGACGAGTATCACGGAAATCTTATCATACCTTATCTCATGTCTTATCTGCTATGAAGGTTCACGCCTATGCAAACACCGCGGGTCATGACATTGCACCGGTGTCAATCGATTTCAGAATGAACCCCCCTAACACACACACACACACACACACACACACACACACACACAATCAGAAATTCATCATTCGCCAGGTGGTTTTCACGTACATCGATTTTGCTGTGGATTTGCATTGCCTAGCGGATGACATAGAATATTAATAAAAACAAAGGTAAAACAAAAACAAAAGAAAAAAATATATATTAAATATACAGTATATAATTATAATTTAAAAACAGGGTTTTTTTAAAGGCGGCCTAAAATTAACGAAAAAGTTACCAGCAAAATCATTTTCCAACGACCTGACACCAAGAATTTATCTGGAAAATAGGATTCAAAATCAATGTGTTTAAATTGTCATCAAAAAAAGAATTATAATAAAACAATAAAATAATTTTATGAAAAATTATCTAAATATTTAGTTTGAAGAAAAGCAAGTGGAAAGGGACGGACTCTTCAGAGATGAGAGGAGAATTAAACTGTACGTTATCAAATTTTCTCTTTTAAACTGTTTAAAATGACTTAAAGCAATTTGTCAGCTCTGTTTGTTTCTCTTCTGGGAGGTCGTCTGGGAGGAAATTCCTCGTCATAGACACGCCGTCTCGCTGGAGACGGCTGCATCGCCATGACGACCGTCTCCTGCCTCCTTAGCATTTAAGAAGGTTTATTAATTCCCTCTTTTTATTCCTTCATTGAATTTATTGTGGCGGAAATCAACCTTGGAGTGTTCCGAGCCGGGGGGGAAGGTGACGGTCGTCAAGCTCGCTCTCAAAAAAATCACCCAGCGAGCCGATTCACGATTGCGCTTCTGAAAGAAACCTTGAGAGGCGGCTAATATAGACAAGCGGCCGGAGTCTGGGGTCGGCTGCTTTCGGACGGAAATGTTTCGTTCAGAACTGTCCAGCCACTATCTTGTACTTGTGTTTTGCACCTTGAGCACCGCACTCAATAACAAACGGAGAAGAGGAAGACAACAGCCCGGAGAGCCAGATCGCCGCGGTGTTCATATTCTGCTTTGCGGGAATAATAACCCGACCATCAGATGGGTTGAAATCTTTTTTATCTTCTCCCTACACTGCTTCAGCTTGTGAAGAACCCCGGCGTTAGCAAACTGCAGACTTATTTTGGCCAAAATACTGATGTTCCAGTGGACGTCTTCGGCGACCCATTTGTCAAAACATCTGAGCAGCGACCTCAATATTTTTCAAAAATAATATCCGATGAAAGGGCGTGGCTTATGACCTCCACCAATCACCTACGTCAGGGGTCCCCGACCCTCGGTCCGCGGATCATTTGGTTCCGGTCCGCACAGAAAATCTTTCTTACATATTTACATATTATTACATATTACATATTATAGTTACAAATTACATATTATAGTTTTTTCGTTAGACCTCCCGGATCTTATTTTGAAAAATGAGTGTTTCCGCCTTCGCCTTACTGCCGCACCTCTGGCGCGCCATTTCACACATCAGCTACTAAAAGCTAGCCCGTGGAAAAAAAAGAAAATGAGCCCGAAACCAAAGTTGCTGGAGAGCTTTTTCGGGAGGAAACGAGCAAAACTGATGAGGCCGCAGACTGCCAGCGAAAAGAAAGCCGCATTTCAAAGAAAATATCAAGATTCCTACCTAAGTTACGGGTTCATCGCAACAGGTGATGCACAAGCTCCGCCCCCGCTATGAATTATTTGCGGTAATATAAAGTGTAATCGTTGCATTCAGATTAAATACTGTGAACTGACAAAACTTTTTATTTTATGTGAACCCCGGTCCTCTAACAGGTCTGCGGAGACATTTTCAAACTGGTCCCTGGTCCAAGCCGACCTGCGTCAAATGAGTTCCTATGGCAGTGTCAAAGGAACTTGCATGGGTGGAGGAGCTAAAACGGTTCTAGAAACTGAGGTCCTGGTTCCTGGTGCCTCCGCTGTCTATTCCTCAAAAGGTTCTAGGAACCGCAAAAAGTTCCTACAGTGAGAACGAGGCCGAAGACGTCACTCACCGCAGGACGTGTTTATGGCGTCCCGCAGTTCGGCGTACTTCCACTTGCTCAGCTCGAACTTCCTGCTGCCGGCGGCCGCTTTGGAGGCTTGAACCTGTGGACCTCTGAGACGGGAAGCGGAGGACAGGGTCACGGGTCAGACAACACGGAGGCAAGGGGTCAGAGGTCAGGGAGGGTGCGCGGTTACTGAGGATCAGAGAGGCTAAAGGTCAGAGAGGGTCAGAAAGAAGCAGAAAAGTTCCGCAGCAAGTGAAGGCCGCACTTCACTTCCTCACACTTGGAACGGTTGGAAGTCAAATTTACACAGTTAGATTCTTACGCATGATGTTTGTTTGTGATTTCTTAATTATTTCTTATAAAAATATCCATATTAAATCATAAATATGGAAAATGACATATGAATAAAACAATGAGAAATGATCTCTAGTCTTTTTTGGCCTTCCGTAGACTCAGATGCTCAATGACGGCAATCTGCGACAAATCAAAAAAGAAACATCCTGTGTGTGACCGACTGATGATTGACAATTAATCGATCGGGTGAGAGAGTGAGGACCAGCGGCGCGCGACCTGAAGGTCACGAACAGGAAGTGAGTACCAGCTTGAGTTCGAGAAGGAGGTCAGGAGAGACAAGGTTAAGAGTGACATCATCGACGTCGTCATGCTGTCCCAGTCGCCAGGAAGCAGCTGCGCGGCGACCTACGGAGGCCTGCAGCTGCCAAATCTCACCGCCACACAACGCAGGAGGCTTTGCATCAGCAAGGTGAAAACCAATGCGTTGTTCAGCAATCACTACATTAAGCTCATTCAAAGTTGGGATGCAAATAGAAGAGAACGCGAAGAGGTATCGACAGGTGGCAGAGGTCAAAGGTCAATCCAGTGCAAATCGAGAAAATGAACATCGACACGTGACCACAATCAACTAAATCGACGCAGTCCAAGATTTTCATTGATCGACGTAGCAAGTGACTGGAAGCCTCCACCCACCTGGCCAGGAGCTCTGACATTTCCTGTGCCATTTCCTCCCTACAAAACAAAAAAAGCCACGTCGTCATGGAAACACATGAGTCAAACATGGAAAAAATGGAGACAGAAATGAATTACAGACTTTTACTAAATACGTCACGGATGACAAGGCGCTACGATGGGATGTGTTGACGTACAAAATGCCAGAAGTTAGCACTAGCTGCTAGCTCTGTGAGACAGGAACCGCTAGCCTAATGATCAGGCATTGGCCGCCAGCGTTAGCTGCTAGCTCCCACATCAGCCTCACCGGACTGCAGGGGATAAAGTGCTGACAGTCGAGGTGTTCGAGTGTTTGTGGGAGCTTTTTATTTTCTGAGTCACCGCTTTCTCTCTATTTATAACCAGAATCTCTTCGACCCGTTCTGTCCTTCGTCCCGATGCAGTGTCGGACCCTCGACCTTGAGCGACATCGCACCCCCGGATCCGACAACGCCGATTGGATGCTGTCTAAATAAGGAGTTCCTTCCTTAACGTCGGCGTTTTCCCGATGGGGAGGTTTATTTCAACTGTGTTAATGAAAAATTTACTCAAAAATCACGGGGGGAAAAAAGAAATGCTGCTAAGCGTAATTTTGTGTGTAAATTATCAAGTAGCATTCTGCTTTTCTGTCTTTGCTTTATTTAATGGGTGTTTTTTCTCTCATTTTTATTGAGAAAAGAAAAACAAACATTAGAAAACGCCAGGGACTAAAAGTCTCGCTGAACAAGAAAAAAAGAAAAAAAAACAGAAAAAAAATTATGAAGTTAAATTAAAAAACAAAAGAAGTAATTTAATTTTTTTTCTGTCAATTCAATAACTGAGCGTTTTTGCTGATAATAATCTTGTACAAATGAAACTAACTTGATTTCTTCAAATGAAAGCAATAATAGATGAAAACTTAACAAGATATTGTTTTAAAGCATATTAGTGTTTTCTTATTTCTTTGTTTTTCTCAAAATCCTGATTTACTTGTAAAATTTTCTGGAATGTCACACTTTTCACGGTACATTATGTTTCTCTCACCCGGAGGTGACTTATTGCCGATCCTCGTGTTTATCCTTTTGAACAGATGTATTCTCAAGTATCTCCTGCTATTTGAACGTTTGTTATCTATCGTTCTCAAACTTTCAGTTCAGGGTCTCAAACTACCGTGACCTTTGACCCCCTGCGGTACCTACATGGTCAGACTCTTGAGCTTCGTGGGTCCCGCGAAGCTGAAAAGACAGTTTATAGGGTTAAATAGACCAACAGTAAAACAGCCAATCAGAGTGCAGAGAGGCGCTTGATCTCTGCTGGGTGGAGAAGAGGGCGGACGAGTCATCGAAACTGAACAAACAAATTGCCGAACAACTAAAACGAATCACTGAATGAAAGAAGAGTCAAACTGATCAAACAGCGTTGCGCTGATAATACAAATCGTCAAACTGATCAAACAGGCCTTCAAAGTGATTAGATGAATTGCAAAAAAGTGATCCGACAAATCATCAAACTGATCAAACAATTTTTCAAATTGATCAACAGAATCAACAAGCGGATCAGACGAATCATCCAATCGGGAACTATGAAACTGACCAAACAATCGAAAACAAGTCAAAGGAAGCACCGAACTGATGAAATGAAACAATAAAGCATCCAAACAACCAATCAAATTAGCGAACAAATCGTCAGACTGATCGATTGGATCATGAAAATGATCAGTTGATTTCATTAACCCGATCAATGGGTTCATCAAGCCGATCGGTTGATTCCTCAAATCGACTCGAATCAAACAGGTTTGGCACTCTGGGTTCTGATCTGATTTTTTCGGACGGATCGATCAGATCGCAGCAGCTGCTTGCCTGGCAGTTGGTACGACATGCAGGGGTCAAAGGTTAAAGGGGGTTAGTGGGCGGGTCTTACGCTGCTCTCTCTGGGGACGATGGACCTGAGGAGTCGTTACTGGGAGGAGAGAGAGAGAAAAAAAGGAGAGGAGGTCGTCAATCCCTGACGTGGCGAACGAGGAGAAGATGACATTTTTAACGCAACAGAATCACAACGCGCTGGAGGCGAAGGCTCGACTCCTTCCGATGCCACCGTCCGCTCGGTGGGTCGGTCAGGTGACTCAGACCCACGGGAGCAAGCGCACAGATCCGCAGACCCCGGGTTTCGACCGGTGTCCCGGACGATATTTTCCCCGGGGGTTGGTCGCGCGCTCACCTTCGCAGGCCGGCGTCTCCCTGCACCTCCTCTGGGATGAGCTCGGCCTCGCTCCTGGCGATCCTCAGGGCCAGCTCGCGGTCCCGCCTCTCCTGCTCCAGGACGGCCTGCCGGGCCACTTCCTCCTCGCGCTCGGCCTGCAGCTGCAGCTCCATCTCCACCTGCGGGGTGGGGGTGGGGGGGTGACTCCATCATTGTAGTCCGATCGGGCCGGGAGAACTACAAACGTCAAATTCAATTTAAAAAGTTTCTATTCTTTTTAATTCCTGCAAAGCAGTCGCCGCCTTGCCCTCCATCTAAAGGAACGTGGATGTCATGAATTGCATGAAATAAAATATAAATATGTATAAAACTGAAATGAGAAAAAGCGGTTATTGATATCTAGCGGGAGCAAATGTTTGGGGAGCAGTCAACAATGAATCAATCGTCGCCGACCTTCGTCGACTGTCAGCAGCGGTGAGGGGGGCGGGGCTTAAGACTTTGATTAACGCCGCCGCCGGGAGACGAGGCTCCTTCTGAAGGTCACGGCTTTTCTTCTCTCTGGGGATTTGAAACGGGGAACAAACCCCGTGCAGGACGAAGATTACGATTCTTCGGACGCTCACCTGGAGCCTCTTCTCCTCCTCCTCCCTCTTCTTCCTCTCCTCCTCCTCCTGCTTCCTCTTCAGCTCCATCTCCGCTTTCCTGGGGAGGACGGGAGAGACACGAGGACATGAGACGGCGAGGAGGAAGGAGGAAGCACACAGTGATTTAGACGGACTGAAAATAAAACTAATTTCATTCGCATTTCATTCATGTAAATGTTGCGAAACTACATCTTACATAAATTTTATTTCACATCCAGAAATATTATGTCCATCTTGATGAAAAACCTCATTTAAATTTTTTTTATTACATATTTGCAGCTTTTAAAAATGGCGAGAGATCGGCCGTAAATGTGGAATAATTAAAATCGGGTCGAGAGTCAGGTTTTCACTTTTTTTTTTTTTTTCCAAATTTAAATGACTTTCTTCCGGATGTGACTCGAGACAAAAGGTCAACGGCGTATTTCATTTTCGCGTGACGACTCGCACGTGTTCAGGTTCCTCCCATCATTCCTCACAAAAAACGTTTCAATCCCTGAGCGTGTCAGGCGGGTGGGGAGCAGATTGTCCCGACGGCGAAGTGAATCACGTTTCCATCAAACCTATAAAACGGTGTCGGCTGACCTTCAGCCGCGTCCCGGGATCTCGACTTGCCGCAGGAGGCGGCAATTGTAGGGAGAGCGAGCCATAAAGCCGACCACGGTCTCTAATGTCTGATATTAGCGGCTACTGGTTTGTGACGAACACGGCGGCCCCATCATTCCTGGGGTTGGGGAGGGTGTGTGCATGTGTGTGTGGGTGTGTCTGTGGGGGGCGTCTCACTCCGACTGTCAGGACGTGATGGGTGTAATAAGAGCTCCTCACACTTCCATTTCGCTCGGTGAGACGTCGAGACGGCTGGCGGAGCGAAGGCGAGCTGAGTCACGGCGACCAAACTGTTGGCTGTGATTTTTAGCTTCCGCTCGTCTGCGATTCATTTCATTTCGGCTCCGATTCACACCCACGTGCACGGGCCGAACCCCTGGGCGTGAAGGCTACCGCATGTCTCTATATGCGCGGCCGCGATTGACAGGTGAGGCAGGTCAGCTCCGCCCCCAACCCCCGCCTCCATTCTGAACGCCCGCAAACGACAGACTCGAAGAGCTGCGTTTTCCACTCACAGCCGGCGCTCGTCTTCCTCCTGCTTGCGCAGCTGCTCCTCCTCCTCCCGCCGCTTCCTCTCGCGCTCCATCTCCTCCTGGATGCGGCGCAGGCGCTCGCGCTCCTCCTCCTCCTTCTTCTTGTTCTGCATGGCGGTCAGCAGCTGCTCCGAGCGGCTCACCAGCGACCGGTAGCTGTGGTCGATGTCGATGCGCGACATGACGGTGTTCTGGCGGACACGCGGCCGGACAGTTAGCTTCAGGCGCCACCGGACGACAACTACCATACCAGAGGTTTTTCCGCCAGTCCTGCCCACCTTGATCTGGAACACCAGGGCGTCGATGGCGGCCTCCAGCTCCTGAATCTGTTTGGTCATTTCCTGCTTTCCCTCTTTCAGGCCGGCCACCACCTCGGTGAAGCGGTCCATCCTCGTCTTCAAGTTGCGCACCTTCACCAGCCCATCGATCCTGGAACAGGGAAACAATCAGCAGGCGTACGGAGGAGGAGAGTTGGGGGGATGCCGATCATCATTTCTCAAATTGTCGATATCTGTGTGTAAAAAAAAAAAAAATGGGATTGAAGCGATTTGAGAAAAAAATTGTGGTATCGGTTCACTTCACGATACTCACCGAGGGTGAGCGTGGTCCCTTCGTCACCTTTTTAAAATCCTTACATTTTTGCGGATTTTGGGTTGTTTCTCTATTTGGAGGCGGCGTTTAGCTTATCTTGCTAATTGCTAATTTACTTGTCAAAAAAAAAGGAAAAAAAATGAAATTAAATACTCAGGAAAAAGGGGAGTCGATGAGCAGGGTTGGAAAGACGTCCCAAAAAATTCAGCAAACGATAAAAAACAAGAACTTAAAAATAACATCAAACAAGATAATTAAATAATTATATAAAAATAAATAATTTCATAAATCATTTAATTCACTTTTTTTTATTTTACCACTTTGTCACTTTTATTGTTTTTACTTATTTATTTATTTTTAATCTGTATATGTACATGTCTGTACAGTGTCCTTGAGTGTCGAATAAGGCACCTTAAAATAAAATGGATGATGATTATAATTATTACTAATAATGCGTCTAAATAGTCTGAGTTAAAACTGTGAATCTAATAAAACATCGCAGTGAAACAACCCGGTAGAAATAAGCTGTAATATCATTTTAGGATGAAACGTTCAGAAGGGAGCTTTAATATTCGACTCCATCCAGACAGCTTGTTACGTCAGATCGTCGGATGGGGAGTCGTGTTTCTGCTCGGAGGAGAGACAGGGTTGGCGGGGAGAAAGCGCCTCGTTGTTTTTCCAGCCGGCGGTTATCTGCGGCAGCTTTAATTCTGGTCGACGCCGCTCCGGGACCAATGGCCGTCGCCGTAATGAGGTTTGACGCGACGCGTCCGCTTCCCCTCGGCCGCATCAAATCCACCGTTAGCAGTTCAGACGGAAACTGTCCGTCACGGATACCGGCGCCGATTCCCGGCCCGCGGCCGTGACGAATGTCCGCCGGCCGCCCGCGGCATTTTCGCCGGCGGTAGGGGGAGGATGGTAAATTCCAAAAAACCTCAACGGCGAGATGGTCGCGGCCGCCCGGGTTTACGCCGGCGTGAAATCAAAGTGAACCCGGCGCTCCGGAGTCTCCTGCGGCTGCAAACCCCGAGCGAAATGTTTTTTTTTCCTGTATTATTAAACACAGCTCCCGCTTTCACTCGTGCAAATCTAAGTCCCGCGCCCTCGAGCGTAACCGGATCCCTCTTCCGACGACTCGGCATCGTAAGTGCTCACTCTTCTGCTTTCAGTTCAAAAAATATAATTACAAAACGCCTTTTCTTTTAGTATTATTATTTCCAGGTCCTTCTGAGGAGGAGCGACCCACCGGGGTTTGTGCTTCCTCTTGCAGAGCCACATCCGGACGGTCTTCTGGATGGTGATGCAGGCACCCGTTCGGTACAGGATCTTGTTCTTCACTGTTCAGACAAAAAAAAAAAAAAAAAAAAAAAAAATCATAATCATTCCCCCCTTGTTAACAAGCGTTTAAAACATGTGAGGGAACATCGACCGGACCTCATTAGCGAACATCATTCGAGACCTCTCCAGCCCTCGTTACCCAACATCTGCCAGACCTGGCCGTCCAAATATTAGCGGGTTTCCGGTCATCAGAGGTCGACCACGTTAGAAAAAAAAAAAAAAAAAAAAATCAAACTGCCTTTATTGCCAATTATTTTGAGGACTGACACTGTTACGAACCTATCGGGCCTCATTACTAAATTTCAATCAAACCTCGTGACTGAAAGTCAATATACTCTCGTTACTCAAAATCAATAGAACCTGCTTACCCAACATCAATCAGACCGTTACCAAACATCGTCCGATTTCGTTTCTAAACATCAATAAGACCTCTTCAGCAAACATCGATCAGACCGATCAGAACACCGGAGCAGAACATCGATCAATCAATAGCCCTCGAAATAAAACATCAATCAGACTGTTACTGAACATCAATCGAAAAACCTTGTTACCAAATAAATTATGAGATCTTGTAACTCATCAATCAGACCCTGTTCGCAAATATCAATCAGTACTTGACACTAAACGTCAATCAAACATCAATTATGTTACCAAACAACGATAAAACATGTCTGAGAACTTGTTACCAAACACCAATCAGATCTTCGTCAAACTTCAATGGGAACTTGATACTCAACATCAAGCAGACCTTTGTTAGAAAACATCGATCAGAAATCGTGACCAAACACAAATCAGGCCGCTTTTCCAAACGTGAATTTCCGTCTCGTTCTCTGTCAGGCCTCCTCATCACTCACGTTTGATGACAGACAGCGAGCACCACTGGACCTTCTTCCAGCGGCTGTGAATCAGCCATTTGTTGACCTTCTTCACCAGCTCGGCCAGGTGATCCGGGTCCGACTTCATGATCTGGTCGAACTCTGCGAACTGGAAAGAGAGAGCGAGGTGACATTTTAGCTTCCGTTTCTTTTCCGGCGCGGGGAAGCAGAGCTGTCATCCGAGTCGATTCCGCAGCTGCCATCTTGCGCTCGCAGCGGTTGACAACAATTATTTCCGGGTGGTTTGAGACGTTGGGGTCTATCTGCGAGGACATCTGGGAACAACGCCTGACTGTTACATCTTCTCAGGGGATGCCGGGAGTCACGATAGAAGACAATACGGCCACAGATTGTACCGATCCGGCGCTGGAAAACATGTCTCACCTGGACATTGTGAATTATTCAGTGGGCAGACAAATAAAAATCCCAGCGGTGACTGTGACTCACGCTGCTTCCCTCTGAGTCTATTCTCGTCTTTAGAGGAATGAATAAATTACCCGCTGAGACGGGAGACAGCGGGTCGCCGAAATATCTCACCTTCCCGGGTCGGAAGAAAACTTTGGTCAGGCCGAACTTGTAGTCGTTCTCATTCAGGCCCAGAGCTTTGAAGAGAGCCTGCAGCGGAAAGAGAGGCAGACAGACGTCCCTCAGCCTTGAGTGGAGCAGAAGATCCCAGACACGTGGTCAGGCTTGGAGACCGAGCTACGGTATTTATCGGAGACACTGCGGCTTCGGAGGCCGACGCACAAAAGGATTGACGCTCCGCAGTGCTAATGATGCTATGAACTTGTATGCTCAGGGTACCAACACAGGTGCTATGGACTTGTATGCTCAGGGTACCAACACGGGTGCTGTGCACCACGAGGACAAAGGTTCAGACCTTGCAGAAGAGCCGCGGGTCCAGCCTGGTGAGCTTGGGGGGCATGTACTTCTGGTACATGTTGTAGAGTTCGTGGAAGGGAGCTCTGGAGGGGAAGCCGCCCTGCATCAGGTCCAGGACTGACACCATGCCTGTGAAAGCGGAGAAGAAGAAGAAGAACCAAAGGAACCGGATCAGAGACTTGACGCTTCCTGCGCCCACCCGGCATCGGTCGCTCTCCAGGATGGGGCGATGATGGCATAAAGCACTTCCACTAGGTGTCGGTGTGAATCAGCTTGATTTGCGGGTTCTTCCCGGGCACCTTTCATCATGTTCTCTTAACGTCTGCACGACGTTCGGTAACATTTAAAGAAATGTTACACAGGGGAGACGGATAATCCTCAACGTGCCCAGCAAAGGCTCCTCACCTTTCAAGAGGCTCGAAGAGGGCTTTTTATTACAAAATGACAGAAGGGGCCCCTGGTTCGTCTTGACCTTTCTTTTCTTTTCCCACCCCTGCCGCTCTTTTCATTTTTGTAAGACATACTATAAAGGCCAGGCGGTCAGTGACCTTTGACCCCTGGGGCACTGACCGGAGCACTGCAGCTGTGAGAGAATCTGAGCTCCTTCAAACTGGTGGCTGACCATCTTCAGGTTGGGTTTGATGCAGCGGATGAAGCTGGAACCCTTATGAACACATTCAGGAGAATTCATTACATTCAAAATAAATGATTTCTATTTAGACGACTTGACTTTTGTAGGTCCTTTTTTTTCTCCGTCGCTCCCCCTTAGACCCAAACCCCAAAACATGGACGGGCTGGACGAGGGAGGTGGGTACTGACCGTGCTACGGAGTTTCTCCAGCAGGACGTTCAGCTGCGTCTGGGGAACCAAACAGGAACATCACTTTACCGCTCATTCTTTCCACACAAGATTGATCTCATGAGATATTTTCATTTTTCTTACAACTTTTTCTTACAACTTGCACATCCAACTTGCACATCCTTACTGAATTTCCCCCATGGGGGATCAATAAAGTGTTATCTTATCTTAAACACTGTTTGCATTTCATTGCAATAATATGCTTACTATCTTTTTACTTTTTTTTTTGCCAACTTCACTGTGGACGGCAAAATGGATGGTTTGAATGGTAATCTGCTAGAAAAACATGAAGAAACTAACCCACGAAGGATGGTTTTATTTAAATCTTTCTTAATCTGGTCAATTATTTCCAACCCTTTCGGGACCACTTAACGCATCAAATTCAAATTCAGGCATCCAGTAATGTACTTTGTCTGTGTGTGTGTGTGTGTGTGTGTGTGTGTGTGTGTGTGTGTGTGTGTGCGGGTGCGTGTGCGTAAATTGTTGTTCAAAAAGCTGACAGGCCCAGTCAGAACAGGAGGCCCTGGTGTTGCGGTCCTTGAGAGCTTCATGGCAAAGATCTTCAGATCCTTTTCCTCCTACCTTGAACTTGTTCCCCACGCTGATGAAGCTCAGCTTCCCCGCCCGTTGCTTGACGTCCTTGCCGTGGTTGTAGTTTTCGAACAGCTGGCGGACGAAGGCGTCCTTGGACTCACTGACCAGGCTCTCTAGGGACATGTGGAGGGCGTCGTTGTTCTTCTCCACGAACTGGGTCTGGTGGACACCAACACGCTCCCAGTTACTGAACGTTCTCCATTGTCGCCCCCCCCGCATCTTGCTCAAAAGCACATTATTAACCTCTTGGCTAAATGTCAACACTGTAACGTCCGGTTCAAAGACCGGATGCCTCAGATTCCCTTAAAATGGGCAAGTGACATTAGAAGAAAAAAAAAAGGGGAATAAAAAAATAAAATAAAAGTAGAAAACAGAACCAGGCCGATAGAATATCAGATGAAGCCCGTTTCTCCCACAGTTGTATGGGGGGCAGTGAACGTACCGTCTCGTAGCAGACGGCACCTGCAAAGTGTCTGATAATGAAGCCTTCGTCGTCTCTCACGTTCCTGTGCACGGCCAGCTTGGACTTCCTCGGCACCTGACACACACACACACACACACACACACACACACACACACACACACACACACACACACACACACACACACACACACACACACACACACACACACACACACACACAGGCACATAAATTCTTGCTGTCAGTCAGTCTCTCGCCTGATTGCAGAGTCAGAGGGCGTGAAACTGTCAGATGAAAAGACCGCGGCCGCTCGGTTTCTATCATCTAAATTCACGCCAAATCTCTTTTAGCATTGAGCTAATCCTGGAATCCTAACAATAACTCTGTTGTTTACGGATGTAATCCTATTAATGCAAACAAATAGACGATAAACTTACGCAAGGAATATGGATGGCTTTTCGTGTAAAAGCCTCTGGGTGGAAGATTAACTTCAAAGACTCGTGATGACAAATATGAATTATTCTAAACTCTTCTTTCTTTTAAGAAGTGTGTCTGATCTTTGCACTGCCAGTGTGTGTGTGTGTGTGTGCTGACTCACGGTAAGTCTGAAGTGGTTCTTGTGTTTGTTGTGCACAGTGTCGGTAAAGTGTTGGTCGCTGGGCTGCGGGAGCCGGTTCTCCTCGTCCAGGATGTCCAGGATTCCCAGCAGCTTTGCCTCCACCAGGTCTGTGGGGGGCAGTAGAGGCCACGTTTAAAAGCCGCGAGGAGGACCAGGTCCGACACACACCTCACACACACTTCCTCTGACAGGGTGTTTGTCCTTGACCCCCTCTGAGCTCACATGATTCATTCGGTCCATCACAACAATCAGGCGGGGTTCACCCCAGACCTCCAGCAGTCGATCACAGGGCCAAATATAGAGACATACAACTATTCGCTCTTGTTCACATGTCCGGGCAATTCAGAGTCTCCAATGAACCTCCATCACTTGGACTGCGGGAGGAAAGCGGAGGAACCCAAGCAGTCACAGAGAGAACATGGAGACTCCACAGAGGAAGGCCATCGTGTTTGAGTCAAACCACAGACCTTCTCGCTACGAGGCAGAAGCACGAACCACTGTGCTACTTCACCACAATCAACCGGTTACTGTCAAGCGCCAAGTCAGCGATTGGACTCCTGGAGCAGGCACACAAGTCTATGTTGAAAAAGACAATCAAGTCCTTCATCCTTCAATCTCAAGGTCAACGCTAGAACTTGAAAATCTCTTGTCCAGGTCGTCACTGGAGACGGAACTCCATTGGGCAAAGTCACTCGATATTCAAAAAAAAAAAAAGAAAGGAAGATCTCAATGGCTGAAGAAATATATAAGTGAAGTAATCTTCCTCAGGAGACCAGAGCTTCCTGGTTCCCCTGGGTCCAAAGATGGATCTCGATGCTTCTGCAAGTCGAAAACACAGACATTGCCAATGGACGGATGGATGGATGGAGGGATTAGATCTTCGTACCTATGCAGTCCTGATTGTCGACGTAGTGAACCTCGTTGACCCCCAAGCCCTCCTTCTGGTACAGCTCTTGCTCCTGGTACAGAAACACACACATCGGGATGAAGCCGTGACCAAGGAAGACGAGGGTCCCCCTCGGAGGACGCCCTTGGTTTCTGACTTTCGTTCTTTATTGTTATATTTAATGAAATAAGTGTTTGAATATGGAAACGTGGCCGCCGTCTGCTCATTTCTGCTCCTTCACGAAAGACGAAAGCTGTGAGGCGCGTTTACGTTTGGGGGCGATGCGAGTCGATCGTCCATCAGATAACAGACCCGAGGCGGATAGCCTGTTTCAGTTTCCCTAACGGCCAATCGGATTCTCTTTAGCAACAACTTTTGAGGAACGCGGAGAACTGACCTCCTTCAGGATCCGCTCGTTGAAGAACTGCTGCAGCTTCTCGTTGCAGTAGTTGATGCAGAACTGCTCGAAGCTGTTGTGCTCGAAGTACTCTGGGGAGGACGAGGAAGACAGGAAGTGAGGAAATGCAAAGATTGCTTCCAGGAAATGAGACGTGGACAGAAAAGTCTCCCGTCCTCGTCCATCTGCGTCTGATGGAAAATTAAATCTTGGACACGCTGCAGCTCCGCGTCAATCGATATCGCCTGTCAGATGATCTGCCAGTCCAGGAGATTTAAAGATTTTATTTCGAACATTTCGGTAACGTCTATCGAAAGAGTTAGAATATCACTTTGCAAACTCTTTCCCGCAGTCTACAGATGTCCACTTTGAGGAGGATATTTCTCCTTTAAGAAGAAATAGAAACTCTCAGCAATTTATATTGCACAAATTTCTGATTTACACTTATTTACATTATCATTTGCATTTAAATCCATTCATGAGTCCTCTCCTCTCAAATGGGTTGCTTGAAAAAAATTCTCATTTTAAGATTCATAACAACAATACATCTTACGAACTCTTCTGTGAATTGTTGGCTAATTTGCTGGAATTTTCTCAACAATTTCCAGTTCCTTTTCATTGACCATGCAGCTTATCCCGCATTCAGGGATAAGAGGGAAGCGCGGCTCATATCAAGACAAACACCCATTCACCCTGTCAGCCACACGTCTGGGCAATTTAGGGTCTCCGGTGGAATTCGCGGGCTCACCTTTGGGTCACTCCTTGTGAAGGATTATTTATTCCCTATTTTCTCTCGACTGGACTGGGACAATATATCGCAATATTACCACGCTTTTCTTGCACTTCTGCTACTTTGCACTGTCAGAGAGAAAACCATCATGCCGCTATTGCACCACATCCCATCATGGTATTACTTACTGACCTTTGCAGGAAACCTTGCAAAAACAAAAAAAAAAACCTCTGCTGTTACTCTCTCATGCTGTCAAATGTCATCTTTTCACCTTACCAGTAGTTTGTGTCTGCTAGCACTTTATACCTTATACTTTATAGTTTCATATTTACTGTTTAATTTGCACTCTATTGTTATTGTTTTGTTAATTTCATGTCACCGTGGGATTGGGAGAAACGTTCTCTCAATTCCTTTGTATGTCCAGGACACGCGGAGAAATAGATGATAAAGCTGACTTTGACTTTGACCACTGACCGAAGCCGGCGATGTCCAGCACGCCGATAAAGTTGGCAGAGGAGTGGAAGGGGAAGCACTGGTTGACCCTGGTCACCACGTGGTCAAACAGGCGGCTGTAGATGGCCTTCGCCAGGGCGTCGCGGGCGTTGTTGGCCTGTTCCACCTTCAGCGGAACCCTGGAAGCAAAAAAAACACGCAGATTTTAATACACTAATAAAGAAACAGGCTCTGTTTGGGCTCCTGTGGGGGGAAAAAACAACAACCGCCTGGGTCTTCTGTTGGCTGACACTGACTACAGGAAACGTTTTGAAGTCCAAACCCCAGGATTCTGTTTCCCAATAATGTGATTCATAATTTGTTTGTTTTTTTGATAATTCCCAAGTGAATTGTTCTCAGTTTCAGGTCAGGTCTATCATTTTTTCAGGTGGTTAAATGAAAGAACAAACTGTGTGTGTGCATAATTATTCATTATTAACTTGACACAGGACAAGTCTCTCAGAAACGTGCATAAAAAAAACAACAATATTTCAAATCCTGCTTTTAAGATGCAATATTTGGCCCATCCAAAGTCCTTATGAAATCCACTTTTTTTCCTTTTTCTCAAACGCACTTTGAGGTTGCTTGTTTGCGATGGAGTTCTAAGGCTGGAATAAACCGTTGCGTATGAACGCAACATGTTGGAAGCCATCTGCTTCCCCTTTTTTTAGCGGCCCTATATTTTTCTCCTTTCTGGCACCGGCCACGAACAAAACATACTCGAAATCATTGTCCCGTCAGTCCCCTTCACCATCTGCCGCCGCCTCCAGCAGACAGGCGCCCCCCTCTGGATGGAGCGGGACACCAAAGACGCGAAAGGTCACTTTGGTCCAGATGTTTATGGTAAAAACTTATTTTAGTTATTTGCAGCTGCTTTGATACAATATTTAGCTTGGTTTTTCACAAATTCACTTGAAATTAAATTTCAGATTTCGTTTTGTTTTTTTTCTATTTCTCTCATGTTACAGAAAAAATAGAAATAATTATTAACGGGAGGGCTCACTTATGCTCAGACCACTGCTGTCTGCTGGGCCGCCTCTCTCTTAAAAGTACATTATCGCCATTTCTTGCATCGTCGCCTTGTTATTGTCTGAAGGAACTTGGAGGTGAACCCTGCACTGCCGTATCGTGGATGCTTTGCTTAACATCCATGACAACGTAAAGCACGCATGGGAAGTATATTAATGCCTTCTAAAAATAATCGCATGGTCATGACGAACACATTTTTTCAGGCTTTTCCCGGAAAACTCCCAAAAAACGGAGAAATGTTGAATGATGAGTTGATTTGGGCAAAAAATGAAAATGAAGAATGACTTCATTAGAAGAATGACTTGAAGAATGACCTGTCTGTGAAATGGCGTTTAAACACAGTCGGACGTGCCGCCCAACAATGTGCAACCCAGCGAAAGTTATGGAAAAACATGAGTGAGGTGTGCATGTTGTCGACTGGTCCGTGAAGAAATGGAGGAGTTGTTGCGGGTGAGATTCTGACGGAGGGCGTCATCTGTGAGAAGGCAACGAACTTTTCCAGGGAATTGGTGCAGCAGACGGCGGAAATGTCAGCGGAGACAAAAGAGTCATTCAAAGCCAGTCGGGAAAGGTTTGATCATTTTAAAAAGAGGGCCAGCATTCACTCCGTCACTAAATTAGATTTAGCTACAAAGTGTAGCATTGTGTGAAAGTTACATGAAGCCACAAATGTTAGCATTCAGCGTGAAGCTCGTAAGTTAGGAGCACCAAATGAAAAACTCCCCCAGCCTCCTCCACCATCAACGGCATCTTCATCCAGTCTGGTAAAAAACACTAAAAGGACCAGACCATTTATTTTGATTCTGTTTAATTATGTATTTAAATTTTCTGTTAAAAATGTGTTAATTATAAAGTTTTTTTGATCTTATTTCAGAAAGGGATGGATTCATATCCTTTCAATTTCATTCAATGGGAAATTCAATTTCATATATGAGCAAAATGAGTTACTAGCTCATTCACCAAAGGAATTTAACTTGTAAGTCAAGGTATTCCTGTAGAGGGGAAGGCATGCTTGCCAGCATTGGAGACGGACGTCCTTATTTAAGTGCGGAACGTGAGTATGAATGGAGACGAATAAATGGCACAGTCAGGCATAGAGGTAATGATCTGCACTGTCAGCTTGACAGTCCTCTGGTCGTCCATCTGAGTGTGTGTGTGTTTGAGAGAGAGTGAGTGCGGTTCCTACTTGATGACTGTGCCCTTGGCGCCGCCTGCCGTGGTCAGCATGACCCTGGAGGTGAGGCTGACCCTCAGGTCGTCCTCCTCCAGGCCCAGCAGCTGAGCGCAGTGATCCAGCGTCTCGGCGGACTGGTTCCTGATGTTGCAGCCGCCTGTGGGGGGACACGGCGGATGCTAAGCCTGCTGTAACATGTCCGTCATGGAGCTGCAGCTTTTTTTCCCCCTGCCTTTTTATGACACCCCCCCCCCCACACACACACACACCCAAGGACAAAATTTCCCCGTTGCCCATGCTGTCGGCTTGCAGCTGATGAAAACCCCGGCGCCGTTACGTCCCATCGAAACACACGACCTTACAAAACCAAACAGCTCTTGGCGTTCAATAACCTCCATGAACAAAATGTTGTTTTATTATTTTTTTTTGTCACACACACGTAGCTTTCAGTGATGTCACTTTCACATCTAATTAAGCCTTGGAACAATAATATCAAAGAACATCCAGTCTTTAATTACATCACCGTTGATTGCAGTCGTAAAAAGCGAACGCTAATTACTGAAGCGATTACGGGGCGGCCTGGATTGGGCGCCCCCTGAAGCGCCGGCACTTCGGGGCTGATACGCACACACGAACCATTCGCTGAGAGGAAAGTCAAGTGTCTGCTGAATATAGAAAACCAGGAGAGAGTTTTCGCGATTTCCTGAAACGTCGGATTTACATTCCCATAGCGCGATGGCACCCGCAGAAGTCACATACTGCACATAAGTAGCTATGGCACTCGCCTACGCAAACACAGCGGCAAAATCACAATCTAGGACATGAAAACACTGGAGAGTAAAAATAAAGATAGATAAAAAAAAAAACACTTACGCTTTGGAGCCATGAGGAAGGGCAAAAAGTTTTTGCAAAAACAACACAAAAGGAAGAAAGCAAATGTAGCACAATCCAACATGGCGTACAACCGGCGAATAGAAACAAAGTCGTCTTCCTGCCGCGAAAAATGTAGTTTGTCGCCAATGCTGCGCGTCGTAATCATGGAACGAGACTTTCTAAGTAAATGATTTGACGACATAACCGCGAAAACTTCGTAAGTCGAGGACGTCGTAAACCGAGATCATGAGGTTTCGCGACAATTGTGGTGTGTACAATTTAGCAAAGAAATAATTCACATCTTGTTTTGTTTAGCGCCGATGGGTTTTCATTGGCCGAGGAAGCCGGTTGAGTCCCGCCAAGACGAGGATTAAAAACTAGAAAAAAAAAAAGGATTAAGTTCACAAGGTCAAAGGTCAGGTGTATGCAATGAAGGGCGATGCAGGAGGTCAGAGGACAAACTGGACAGGGGGCGGGGGATCAGATGTTCTGCATCCAGCCATGGATCGCCAATGCTATGTCGCTGTGGCAACTAATGAGCGTCTGATTGATTGGAGAGGATCAACAAGCTTCTCTCCATGAGTCTAATCAGATCCAAAGCCATTGATTGCCGATCAGAATATCATCAGCCCGTGATAAGACAAGCGGCGAGCGGCTTTTAGCGGCATGCACTGAGGACGGCGGGGGTGTCATGCCTCTATTATGTCCGCAGCGGTTGGGCGCGTTGATGACATCGCCGCCGAACACCGACGATGCCTTCGATGGCGCTTTCGGCTGTCAGAAATCTGCCGAGTCACCTCTGCTCTTTTCCCAGGCGTCGCGTTCCCCTCCGCTGATCACCGAGCCTCGATTCTAACTACCGCCAGAGTCAACAGAGGGAGACGGCGTGTCGTCTCTCTCTGTTTACGGGCCGGGGGCGGCGACAGCTGGGACTTTTAGGTCTTAAGCATTTATTGATTCAGACGCATTTACATTCTGCTCCAGAAGATCCTTCGTTTGTTTAACATAAAATGTCTCACAAAAGCTCACATTACATTTTGAGGGGTTTAAGCACATTCCTTACTTCATTTCGACATCGCCGTCATAAACGCCCTTTGGAATATCTTTTAAAAAACACTTTTCAAACGGATTGATCACACGGCTCCCGTTGTTTCATCGAAAATCCATCGGTTTTGCAGGAGAGAAAGTATCGATTGGCGAGGGATAAGCAAAACAAAAAACTAAACGTGACGGCGGATGAACGCGGGATGAAGGACAAGGGGGATCAATAGAAACAGATGAAGATCAAAATGAGATGTTATTAGTATTATTTTTTTGAATAGTCGATCATCAAAAATGGGAAATATAGATACAGCAGTCCTACCTGAGGTGCTTCCCGCCTCCTCGAAGTCTATGTTCCCAAGGTGCAGGACTCCGGCCACCACCCGGAAGAGGTCCAGCTTCTCGGCGTCATCGAGGCCGATCTTCTTCATGGCGACGCTCATGCGGTTGAAGTCGCCGTGGTCGTCGAGCAGCGGGTCCTTCAGGGGCCCCAACTTCAGGTGCTGCACAAACACATGGAGATTCCTTGAGCGTTTTTATTCATCTGTTCTTTGAATATTTCCCTTTTTTTTTCCGGTCGCTTTAAATAGTAAGATCCACTGCAGGGTCTCTTCCTCCCGGTGCCCAGACGCTCAATTTTGCCAAAGACCCCAAACGCCTCGCGATCAAACCCGAATCCTGACGAAAATATCTTTCTTTCTAATAATTGAAGTTATTTGAATCAAACGGCTACTTGGGTCTACGATCCGGTGCCAGACACGGACCAGGTCTGTCACTCACTCTCACACACACACACACACACACCAGGTCAAG
>CAAKHD010008454.1:427866-469756 GCA_901007705.1 Fistularia tabacaria | reverse complement strand
TAACCTACAGGGTACCAGCAGTAGCCCAATTTCCGCTGGTACCCTGTAGGTTATTGCACCAATGGCGGTCGTTGTTCACCTGGGCCTAGACCGATCCGGTATGAAATTCTTAGGTTCGATTTGCATATTTGGTTTTGGCAAACGTTTTACGCCAGATGCCCATCCTGACGCAACCCTCTGCATTTTTCCAGGCTTGGGAAAGTACTCTTTCCATCTTCCCACCACTCTTCTAGCATCTGTCAACACATTTACCTATCTATACTTGATCACCCGAACCTGCTGTACATCCTTTACATCTCTATCCCTCTGTTTTGCCAACCTGTGTAAATCAGTCTCTCACTCCTTACTGTCCAATCTGGCATACATTTCATTGTTTGTTTGGCCTTTGTCACTTCTACCTTTACCTTGCACTGCATCTCCCTGTGCTCCTGTCTGCTCTCTTCAGTCCACTCAATGTGCCACTTCTTTGCTAACCTATTTTCCGGTCTCTACTCCTGCACTTCCTTTTTCTACCACCAGGTCTCCCTATCTACTTTCCGTCCAGATGACACACCGAGTACTCTCCTACCTGTCTCCCTGAACACAATAGCTGTAGTTGTCCAGTCATCTGGAAGCTCTCCCTGACCACCAAGAGCCTTTCTCATCTCCTCCCTGAAAACCATAGAGCACTCCTTCCTTTTCAGCTTCCACCACTTCACCTTCTGCTCTGCCTTTGTCCTCTCTACCGCACCAGATTCATCATACAAACCACCATCTTATGCTGTCTGGCTAACCTACCACTGTCCATCTTCAGGGACAGGCCCGGAAAAATGCAAAGGATTGCGACAGGATGGGCATCCGGTGTAAAACTTTTGCCAAAACCAAATATGCGAATCAAACCTCAAAATTTCAGTGGATCAGTGGAGGCCCAGGTTAACAATGACCGCCATTGGTGCCATAACCTACAGGGTTCCAATGAAAATTGGGGAAGGCGTGTTCGGAAGCAGAGAGAGAAGAGGAAAGGCAAGAGTCTGGGACTGAGAGTAGGGACTTTGAATGTTGGGACGATGACAGGAAAGAGTAGAGAGTTGGTTGACATGATGCAGAGTAGGAAGGTGGATATACTGTGTGTCCAGGACACCCGGTGGAAAGGTAGGAACGCTAGAAGCTTGGGAGCAGGTTTTAAGTTGTACTATCATGGTACTGACAGGAAGAGAATTGGAGTTGGAGTTATCTTGAATGAGGAGTTTGTTAGGAATGTTCTGGAGGTGAAAAAAATGTCAGATAGACTTATGAGCCTGAACTTAGAAATTGGAGGTGTGATGCTCAATGTTGTTAGTGGCTATGCCCCACAGGTAGGATGAGTTACAGGAGAAGGAGAAGTTCTGGAATGAGTTAGATGAATTGATGCAGAATATCCCCAGAAATGAGAGAGTGGTAATTGGGGCAGCCTTCAATGGACATGTTGGTGCAGGCAATAGAGGTGATGAAGAAGTGAAGGCCAGGATTGGTATCCAGGATAGGAATGTAGAGGGACAGGTGGTGGTAGACTTTGCAAAAAGGATGGAAATGACTGTTGTGAATACTATTGTCCAGAAAAGACAGGGACATAGGGTTACTTGTAAGAGCAGAGGTAGGAGCACGCAGGTAGACTACATCTTGTATAGACGAGGTAATGTGAAAGAGATCAGTGACTGCAAAGTAGTGTTAGGTGAGAGTGTAGCCAGACAGCAGAGGGTGGTGGTTTGTAGGATGACTCTGGTGTCAAGGAAGATGACGAGGACAAAGGTAGAGCAGAGGACCAAGTGGTGGAAGCTGAAAGGGGAGGAGTGCTCTATGGCTTTCAGGGAGGAGATGAAAAAAAGGCTCTTGGTGGTCAGGAAGAGCTTCTAGATGACTGGACAACTACAGCTAATGTGATCAGGGAGACAGGTAGGAGAGCACTTGGTGTGCCGTCTGGAAGGAAAGTAGATAAGGAGACCTGGTGGTGGAATGAGAAAGTGCAAGAATGTATCCAGAGAAAGCGGTTAGCAAAGAAGAATTGGGACAATGAGGGGACTGAAGCGTGAGGTAAAGATAGAGGTAGCAAAGGCAAAACAAAGGGCAAACGATGGCTTCTATGCTTAGTTGGACACTAAGGAGGGAGAGAATGATTTATACAGGTTGGCAAAACGGAGAGATAGAGATGGAAAGGATGTGCAACAGGTCCGGGCGATTACGGATAGAGAGGGAAATGAATTGACAAATGCTAGAAGAGTGATGGGAAGATGGAAAGAGGACTTTGAAGAGTTGATGAATAAGGAAAATGAAAGAGAGGGAAGGGAAGAAGACGTGACTATTGTAGACCACAGTGTAGCAGAGATTAGTAAAAGTGAAGTGAGGAGGGCATTGAAGAGGATGAAGAATGGAAAGGTCGTTGGTCCAGATGATGTACCTGTGGAGGTATGGAAATGTCTAGGAGAGGCAGTGGTAGAGTTTCTGGCTAGATTATTCCACAGGATCTTAGAGAGTGAGAAGAAGCATGAAGCGTGGAGTAGAAGTGTGATGGTGCCCATTTATAAGAATAAGGGGGATGTGCAGAATTGCAGTAACGATAGAGGGATAAAGTTGATGAGCCATACAATGAAGGGAGAGAGCAGTGGAAACTAGACTGAGAGCAGAAGTCAGTATTTGTGAGCAGTATGGCTTCATGCCGAGAAAGAGTACTACAGATGCAGTATTCGCTTTGAGAATGCTAATAAAGAAGTACATAGAAGGTCAGAGGGAAATGCATTGTGCTTTTGCAGACCTAGAAAAAGCATACGACAGGGTGCCGAGAGAAGAACTCTGGTATTGTATGAGGAAGTCTGGAGTAACAGAGAAGCATGTTAGACTGGTCCAGGACATGTATGCTGGTTGTGAGACAGTGGTGAAGTGTGCTGTAGGTGAGACAGAGAAGTTCAAGGTGGGGGTGGGACTTCATCGGGGATCAGCTCTGAGCCCCTTCTTGTTTGCAGTGGTGATGGACAGGTTGACAGATGAGGTTAGACAGGAATCTCCATGGACCATGATGTTTGCAGATGATATTGTGATCTGTAGTGAGAGCAGGGAACAGGTTGAGGAAAATCTTGAGGGATGGAGGTATGCTCTAGAAAGGGAAAAGAGAAGATTTATGGATGTAGTGAGAGAAGATATGAAGGTAGTTGGCGTGAGAGAGGAGGATACAGAGAAGAGTGTTAGATGGAGGAGGTCGATTCGCTGAGGTGACCCCTGAAAGGGAAAAGCCGAAAGGAAAAGAAGAAGAAGAGATTGTGCAGTAGCGTACTTAAACTGATTTTTCAGTCAGAGTGTAAGAGATTTATGATCTTGATTGTATCCACTTTACCTGACTGTTGTGTCTGTATCTGCTGATGCATTAGAAAATGGAAGAAGCAAAATAGGTTAATCACAATAATGAACCTCGATGTGACTGAGAATTCAGTTTCTTGGCCCAAAATTGACTGGGAAGCTGTCATTCGGCTTCACCGACTTTGGATATTTCCAACTCCAATGCTTAGTTTAGGTTGTTTAATGTTCAATGGACAGAGATTCATAATTGACAGAATAATTGTAATCATCACCTTTTTTTTTTCTAAAGCAGTAGTTGAGATGCATGTACTTTTTGCAGCATATCATCTCTTTTATTCCAGAGGTAAACCATGCCATGGCTTATTATTGCGTCACTGAAGACAAAATGGATATTATGAAGAAAACAATGCATTGACCCACAGTTTTCCTTCAAGCACAACCATTTAACCAAAACCCTCTGTCTTCACTGACATCCACAATGAGACAAGTAGACGATATGTGAAGGTAGAGTACATACACTTTTTACGAAACACACAAGACTTATTTGTGGCTGAGGTATTACATGGCATGTAATTTTTTTGAACAAATTTGATTTTTCAACATGAAGTTTTGGTCGTTTGTGCTTGTATGTGGCCCTGCGATCCACTGTCGATAGGTCCACAGCATACTCTACATATCAACATGCCATATTTGAATAAAAGAACATTATAAAGTACATGCAAGGACTGTGCTGGAACCCATTGGTGACCTTTATTTACCCACAGCTAAGCAACTCTTGGTAAACAATACCTGGCAGAGAAGATCCTGATGCCCTCTGAGTGAGCCACTTTCAAAGTTTGCAATTGATAACATAGAATTAGTACAGATGTCGCCAACAATTGCTTGTCTCTTCATTTCAAAATCAACAACTAACGAAATAGTAATACCTCACGCAAACGTTAAATGTCATTTGATAATGAGGGAAAGCAACCACAGGTCTCTGTTGAGGACCTTCTGAGCCAGTTCCAAAGATTTATATGCTGTTTTTGTGCATTTAGATATTCTGTAGTTGTTATAGATACCTAACATGTCTGCAGTCTTGCCTGTGACTACTATCTACATGTTTTCTTAAAGTGAATGCGTAAACTGGCAAAAATGCAATGACATTTAAACTTGGAATGCTCCTTTCTCAGGTGCTTGTAACTGCTTTGACATTAATTCTTGTAGCTTGAGCTTGGTTAAGTTCTAGTTAGGGCAGAATATATTGTGCTAAAAATGTAGTGAAGTTTAAACTTGGAGTGCTCCTACTCAGGTCAGGAATTTTGCCCCGTCAGCTCCACATTTTTGAATCGTGATCACTGGACACTAACACAATAACTAACATCTGACAATGGGATTACAACATAACAAAGAAGCAAACAACCCCCACCACCTGGTAAACCTGCTTATAGCAGCTATAACAGTCCCTTGGTCTACATATCTACATCCCACATGCCCCGTTCCTTGCCTGGTTTACATACCTGACACCTTGGCCGATCCCATTCCAGAGACAGCCCAGGACACCACAGTTGTGTTCATTTGACTGCAGTACAAAGATCGCAGTGGAAGTGAAGGAAATAATAAAATGATATATTTGTTATTTTAATAAAAATTAAATCTCTATGTTCAAAATGATAAGATTCAGTACTTAATATTAAACACCATTTAAAACACTTATGCCGGACCAATAATTCAGAACATATTCAACAAAGTTACAATATATTTATATCCTTTGCTTTTGCCAAAAAAAGGACCACTCGGGAACAGATGACCAATTCTTCTTTGATTTTATGACACAGTAACCAAACTTTTTCATCTCAAAGACACATTTTTGAAAAATGTAAAGAATGTTTGAAGGACTTTCTCACTGTAATAAGAGAGAAACTCATCTCCCTAAAAAGACTTTGTCTGTGTGGCAGCATAGATTTTTCCAAAACCTTCATGTTGTTTTTCTTATTTATAGTGCTTTTACAGAAGTGCAGATTAGCTCCTAGGCCAATAACTAGGGCTGGTAGGTGTAATCTTATCATTCAGTTTTTATATTTCAGTTTTTATATATGGAGGCCCAAGAATTAATATCAATAATTGACAGGATTAAAAGTGAAACAGGTTCTAGATGTTGATTTACCATTTTTTCAGTGAATTGCAAATACGCACCCCTAGCACTTGGTATTTGAATTTTTTGCTCGTGACATGTCTTGATGAACTTTTCCTCTTTCATCAGGTGATGTCAATGGCTTCCAAAATCACTCAGAGAAATAGAACTTGAGGAACTGTAAGGTCATAGACAGTCAGTGTTGGTCCTCCACTTATCCACTTTTGCACCAATTTTTTTTCTCTCCAAGCTGTTGAATCTGTCAGTGATATAACAGTCAGTCAAAGGTTAAATATTGAAATTCATTTCAAGTGCATTTTTCAGAATGTTTTTCCTAAAGTGCCGGACTATTGGCAGTAAGTCCTCATGGATGGCCAAGCTTTTCAAGGAGCCTTACTTCAAACCATGCCACTGTCCCTTCTTATTGCTTTACCTTATTTGTTTTCTTCCCCCAGAGGAAGAACCTGGTGTGTAGTGGGGCCGTAGCACTGATTCCTTTATTCTGACAATCCTGAAAATGATTTGATCATGCGAACAGCAAACGATAAGTATGGATTCATTTAATTATTGCTGATGATTTTACAATCATTCGAATCCTAATTTAAGTACAGTTAATAACTTATGGAAGATCAGTGAAACAGTCAGAAACTGTTTAGCCATTTCACATTTTATTGTTTGTTTTTTTTCCCACAGACTAACACTTGCTTTTTTTCAAAGGTAACTGGGAAAGTGATTTAAATAAATGGCTATTTTAGCCGGGTGCCATCTAGTTGCATAACAATGTCTTATGCAATTCCTGATAGGATATCTAACAAACATGTTGGGTAACTGTATTTCTGATTACACTGGTATTACTGAGTACACATTCAGGTTAAATGAATCTGTGCTATATTTTTAAAACCTGAGAGTGCATCTGGGTAAGAGATTAATTTAGTGAGGAGACAGAGAATGATGTTATGTCACTCCCAGCTTGCCTGCAACTTTTTTATACTGATGTTTGCATCATTTTACTCTACTCCAGCCAATTACCTCACTTTGCCTCTTTTAGGTGAATGGCTACAAGAAAGTTATTGGTTATAATCAAGGAATGCAGCATGAAAGAAAATTCCACCCTGTTGGTTTCTCCCAAAAAGCTTGAATACCGGTCAAATTGCATGTCGGGGATTCATCCAGCTGTGATGGGATTTACAGAAGAAGTAGACATTGATGTCTAATCTTTTGTGAGGCAAATGCAGTCTTTTTTTTTGTCTTTCAGGTTAAATCTGAGAACATCCATGTGAGATTTGATACAGATGTTACTCGAATTCTGTTCAGATTGAAATTCCAGCTCAAAGAAATTTGTTGGTCGGATAATGCTGTAACATGAATACTCTGGGTAGTCAATCTCATTTTCATGGTTGGGCAAAATTGAAAATAAAGATGGGCTGTCTAGACTAAATCATTCCTTCTTTTTTCTTTGCCATTTTCATATTCCCCCACCTGATCCACAGGGATGTGTTTTTCCTAAAAAAAAAAAGCTGAACACTGGGCAGCTCAGGTCATGTCAAAACGGTCTCTTGATTTGATGTTATTCCCGTTTAGCCAATTGCAAAAGACTGTCTGTGTCCAACATGTTGTCTCTCCTGATTCAGGCAAGGGTTGTCTGTGGTCAAAGGAACAGGACAGGCAGGACATAAACGTATGCTTACGTATGTGATAATTTCAAAGACTCATTACAAGGAAGAACAATTTCATCCTCTACTTCATAGCACAGTAGATTTGATCACTGAAGCAAAGTCCTGTATGATGCAAGTAAACCTTGATTGCACACTAAACACAACCATCATTATTTATTTTATGTATCTGTACTAAGAGGTCTAGTTGAGTCAAGAAGTGTGTGCAGTTTGTGCCAAAGGTGTTTTCTGCAGTCCAGCGATGAACGATAGATGCAGCCTGGCAAGTTGTTGTTGAACAGCTGACAAATGGGAATCAATACTATGTTTCTGTCTCCCACTTCTCACCTATGATGCTCTTCAACTAAAAAAATCAAAATGTTTAGATGTAACCGTCCTGGTGACAACTGCTGAGCTGAATCACAGTAGCAGTTTCTCCATGGCTGTGACTGGTAGCTGCGCAAACAGATTACATCGCTGCATCATTTGCGTGCTTACCCTAGCAAGTGACCTGCTTTTTTATCTGGAGTATCCCAAAGTCAGGGCTCATTCTCACTCATCTCTATAAGACTGTTAGAAAAATGATAGTTTGGGAACTTGAATGCAGCAGAGAGACTGGAATCTGCAACTGAAACACCAATGATGTTAATCACTTTATAACATAGCTTAGCAAGCAATCCTGCAATTTGAGGTGTTACCAAATTAGATTTATGAATTCATCATAAGTAGCAGTACATACTATAAGTATTCATGTTTAATTGCAATCTATGTGAAACTTTGGCCATTGATCGAGCAAGTAAGAGCAAGTAAATGATATAGGGGAGAGAGACAGGAATAGAGCGGATGCAGGGGTGACTCATCCCTGTCTACACTCATCCGTAGAGACAACAACCTGTTCAATAATCCCAGAAACTGTAGCACCACACAGGCACGACAACTTATCATGGATGCAATCGTGACAGTCCTTTTCTTTCTTGTAAGGGATTAATGATACGCCAGTCAAATAGCATGAAGGAGCAGGGGAAATCCATGTCGTAGCTTTGATTTCATCTTATGTGGGTCTAATTCAATGACCAGATCATTCATTGACAGTTTGTGGTCACTTATAAGTCAGCCCACAAGAATACAACATATTATTCAACCATAATGTGTCGGCAAAATTTCAAGTAATACATGGATCAACATTATTTAAACACAGAACATCTTCAATCAGATACTAGTTTGCAATCTACAATGAAAAACTGAGTTCAGCATCTATGAAATATATGCTTCCCCAATGATTAGTATCTTACAATAGTAAACACTCTTTAAGGCAAACTGGTTACACCTTTCTCCTGTAATAACTTTCCATTGTCATAGATGAAGTGGGAAAAGGGGGCTACAGCTGTACTGCAATCAATGAGTCAAGTTGTTGGATGCATTTAAAATAAGACATTTCACATAAGATGCGATGACACCAATGAAGAAGGGAAGTTATTTTTCCAGAATTAGATTTTTCCATATACCAGTCTCAGGTTCACTAGCACTAAGACTAAACCGACAATCTTTAGTACTGCATTAGCAACATTTCAGGTACTTTAGTTTTCACAGTACTCTAGCTTTATTCTGTTCTGTATCCCATCTTGGGTGTGTAATCATGAACAGACATATTGTAAGGGAAGGAAGTTCATGATGTTGGAGATTCTTGCAACTGGACGTTATGTCCATGTGATGTGCAGTGAGTAGTATCAAGACCCCTGCCTCAATTCGAACTTCAACCTTTCTATGAGGAGTTTCCAGGTTTCTGCCCCCCCCCAGTCCAAAAAGCAGTTTGATTGAAAATTCTAAATTGCATTTGTGTATGAATGAGAGTGAATGTGTTTCTATATGTGGCCCTGTCTTTGACTGGCATTGACTGCACTTTGATGGCAGAGGCAATTTTAGGTTCGGTTTCATTCTCAAAGGGAGCTTTGCCAAGTTTGCAGACGAAGGATCAAAACAGTGATCTTTAATTTAGACAATAGACACTTGACTCCCACTTATATGGTAGCCAATGGTGCTACCTCTCAAATGCCACGACACTGAAGTCTGACTTCAGTCTTTCTGCAGTCAATATCTCTCTATAGAAATGCAGACCCTATTGGCTAAATCAATTCTATTTATCTCAAATATCAATGGATTTAAATTGCTAATTAAGAGCAGAGTAAACAAGCATAGACCGTGCCTTGTCAATAAGCATAATTCAAGAACACATGAAAACATTGCTTTCAATCAAAGAAAAATATTTCAAACTAAATATCTAAGTTGTTCAGTAGCCCAGTCTGTTTGTGTCAAAAGGATTGAGGGTTATTTTTCACTGAGGGAGGAAGCTTAAATTCTTCAGTCGCGCAAGATTCTTAATAAAGTATGAATAATATCTGTCGGTGCAGTAATTGACCTTGCCACAAATAGGAAAGAGCACAGATAAAAGGAGACACACAGAAGGGTCAACACTGTTTGAAGGTGCTTTCTGCTGAGCAGGCTTGTGAACACAATCTGCTTTTATCGACAACCCAACAACAGAATGCAGGAAAACCAGGCAGCTGGATTTGCATTCTAAACACTATAACAATCAGTGGGGTATGATATCAAAGCTCAACAGATCCCTTGATCTACTTTATTCACTGTGAAAGTAGAGCATTTACTAACAAATATAAATATTTCTGCATATGAATACTCCTAGTTTGGTTGGTTTGGAGCTCAGCTGACATACAATTTAGTGTTTGCACTGGAGATCATTTGGATTTCTGCGTCTCTACACATCTGAGGGAATATGTGAAAACTGTAAATTATGAATCCAATGCTATGCACAGATAACTGTTGAAATGAAGATGGGAGAACAACAAAAGAGGACAGATATTTCAAAAGAACACTTGTTTTTTGGACATGTCAACTGCATATTGTGTCAAGCACTGTCGAAGCTCAGTGTGGTTTGGCTTCGGTCACAAGTTCTGCACTGTTTTTTCAGTGTCATATGTTGAAAAAACAGAACTGTCAGAGAAAGATTGACACAGATTACCTTTTCTGCTAAGTGTTCATAAAGAAAAAATAAGCACAGCCTGAGCTGCCTATGTCATTTTTGCTAAATTATGAGAAGACGGTCGTTTAGTCATGATCAGAACTGCTAATAAACAAGTTTACTGTCAATATTTATTACAAAGACAGCGTCATCTTTAAATTACTGGCCACTCTATTCACTGAGAATCAAAACAAAAAAGTGAGGGACTTTCACTCACCCTGCAAACAGGATTAGAAAATCCACTGTCCAGGTTTATCTAAAGAAAATGGATGTGCAGAATTTATTTAAAAGGAAAATCCAGCACTGGCCAATGGGCTCTGTGTGTGCTCTCTTTCTTTTTTTAACATCAGGTTTTACTGGAGCTAAAAATCAACCAAATTGGCTTGTTTCATCTGATGAACACCATTCTTATTAAATTTAACAATTTTTTTCAAAGCCACTGAGCAAAATTTGCCTTGACCAATACCGTTGCTGATTACAGGCTGCATATTGTAATCAGCCTTTTTACGGCTCGTGCATCAGGGTCAATTGACTAATCAATTTCTAACTATACCATTGACAATGACTAACTGGAAATTAACCATTGAAGGAACATGTTAGTCTTTGATCGGGGGATTTCACATGTAGTCCTTCATCTGAATATAAATCTGTGGCCATGAGGAGTCAGCCAGCACTTGTCCAAATATTCTCAGAAAGGCAAACATACCTCTAAATGAACGCTACATATCTAAGAATCAGGCCTGCTGTTTATCAATGAGCCCCTTGAGCCAAGAGGAAGTTGGTCTGTTTGCTGGAGTGCAAAGTGATACAAAGTGTCTGACTCTTCAAGTCATTTCACATAATTTGTTAGCTCTTTCAACTTCTTCTCTGTCATTCTTGTATTCTGTCAGCTCAATGACAATGAGCCACCCTATAAATCAGCAGATAAGGAGTTTATATGGTGATTATATAATTTCCAGAGAAAAGCGAAGAATCACAAAATGATTTGATTATTGAACAGACAAAAAGTACGATAAAGATCTCAGCAAATCTTAAAGCACAGAGATGACCATAAATCTATGAAAAACAGTGTAATTCCATACACAGCAGAGGCCTCTTTGGATTGCATCGAATAGCAGTGTTTCCAATTTTCTGATAATTTTCAGTCCATTGTAAAATATGAGGAAATGAAATGATTCACCTGCCCCCTAACAATGGTGGAGATAATTATTGTATCTTTATATATATATTTTTTTTTCCGATATGGGTATACCTTGCGGGCGGCACGGTGGCGCAGTGGTTAACACTTCAGCGTCACAGCACGTAGGAGCCTGGTTTGATTCCGACAGGGGACCTTTATGTTTGGAGATGGCATGTTCTCCCTGCCTCTCGTTTCTCCTACAGTCCAAAAACATGCAGCAGCTTAATAAGAAAATTGGGAAAGTTGTCCCAAAGAGAGAATGAATGGTTGTCTGTCTGTATATGTGGCCTTGTGATTGGCTGGCGACCAGTCCAGGGTGCGCCCCACATCTCGCCCAATGACAGCTGGTATAGGCTCCAGCATCCCCATCCATGCTGGCAGGCCAATGGATGGACATATATATCTCACTGCTGCACATTATTAACTACCTCTACTGCATCATCAACTTTCTGCTGCATGTGATTTGAAATTTCCTCTCTGTAGAATGAGTAAAGGAATATTCTATTCTATTCTATAAAAGTGGCAACACTGTGCCCAGTTTTGTCAGCAGTAAGCTCTTTCAACCACTGCTCTGAAAAACTAAAATAACATTTTAAAAAAGCAATGTTCTAAACAGCAAGTAGTACAGGCAGTTGGTACTTAAATCATCAGCTACTCCCTCTTCTTGTTTCATGGTTTAGAGACAGTGGCATTGAGGAAAAGACAGGAGGCAGAGCTGGAGGTGTCAGAAATTAAGATGTTGAGGTTCTCTTTGGGAGTGAGGAGGATGGATAGGATCAGGAATAAGTCCATCAGAGGGGCAGCAAATGTTCGATGTTCTGGAGATAAAGTCAGACTGAGATGGTTTGAACATGTACAGAGGAGTGATAGTGAATATATGGGTAGAATGATGCTTAGTAGAGGAAGAGTAAGACAGAGGAGGAGATTTATGGATGGAATGAAAGAGGACATGAAGTTAGTTGGTTTGAGAAAAGAGGATGCAGAGAGTAGGGTTAGATGGGGGAAGAAGATTTGCTGTGGCGACCCTGAAGGGAGGAATGGAAAGGAATAGAAGAAGAAGATATTCTTCTTCAGCAATTCCACTCATTTGTATTTCCATCAATAAGTTTAATTCCCTCAAAGGACATGGAAGAAATTTCTTGCAAAAGAAATGGAAGACATTTCTTTTACAGTAAGGAGGAAAGTGTCACTTTTTTTTTGTACAAACCTCCATAATTTTGTCTGGGAAGAATTTTGATGGATTTTGCCAAGCAGTTGTGTTCATGGTTTTGTATTAGCTGATCATCACAATTCATGTTCATAAAATTCCCAACTCTCCTGTTTTTCTCTGAGAAAAACTGCTCCAAATATTTGATTCTCAGAGAAAAACAGGAGTATTAGGAATTTGATTTGGAGCGGTTCACCGTTTTTACATTTTTTGATTTTAATTTTTTTAACATTCCAGAACATGGAATAAGGGTTTCTGCCTGCCAATTTGCACATTATATTTTTCCAAACAAGCAAAAATAATCTCAGTCAACAATTAATATTGATAAATAAATTAATTTATGAGAAAATTGGGGAAAAAAAATTCAATCCAAACAAGCATAAAAAATTGATCGATGAATAAATAAATTATGGGAAAATTAAGATTTTTGTCATTCAATCATGGAATTTCTTACCATGTTTCAATTGAAAATTCATATGTCAATATTCCCATGGAAACACAGCTAACTAACAAAATATGAATATATATATATATATATATATATATATATAAAACACCACTGGAGAGGAGATCGCCATATGACAAAGTGATGGCCATACTCCTCTCAAGCAAACAATGCCTGATTGCAATATCTTTGTCCTCCTTTGCACCAGGAAAGCAAACATACAATGCCCAGCCATAAAAATAGCATTCAACATTATACAGCAATTTCCATTCAGTCATGAATTGAGGCCAAGAGATGCTGACACGTTCTCTGACCCCTAACTTCAGCTTTAACATAACTGACTTGAACTGTAAGAAACAGGGCAGACTTTCGCATCATAAAGAGGAATATGAAAAATATTCAATATGAATTGAAGATTGTTGTTTTATTTTGAGCATAATGAATGCAGTAAACATGAACGCTCGATGTTATTTCATGACGACTTGCAAGGAATTGTGTGCATTCTGGATGTTGATGGATAAACAGAATGAAACGTCTTAAAATCTGATAAATGCTTGATGACAGGAAGATCTTAATTTTTAATCATACACTTTGTCATGTGGGTATTTGGTCCATGACTGGTTATAATGGCCGAACCAAATATACCATCTGATTCTATTTTCGTCTTCATAATAACTTGGAAATAATCATTAATATTCAGGGATTAATGCATTCATATGAAGGCTAGTAGGTGATATATTCCAATATTTGTTTTGAGCGGTGGTTGCATGGACTTTCTAGAATACGAAAAAGCATTATATTTCCATGAACTGCAACCATTGGTACATGATAACAGAATTGCAATATTTCAAAACTGCTTATGACAGAACAATATTCTCTGCAAAAAAGGCTTCTGCTGCTATTCTCTGCACTTGTTGCTAATCAAAACAAATGAATCTTGTATTTCATTATCCATAATTTACCACAATCAAAATGAGGTGGCCATGCCTTGAAGTATGATTGCATCATCAAAGTAGTTGAATTAAGCCCTCGATATCTTTGTAAAAATATTTCTATGTATATAATCTGATTCTACATCATATCCTGAGGATTTCAGACCAATTCATTGATATTCACCCAAGTCGAACATTATAAAATGTAAAAAAAATAGGTGAGGTGTTTGTGTCTGTAAAGATGATGCATTGCTATAGTCTCAGCTATGTGATTTTGACATTGTGACGTTGTATAGAAAGTGGGATTTGAAAAGTTTTCCAACATTGAAATAGAAGTGAATGTGTGTGTGTGTGTGTGTGTGTGTGTGTGTGTGTGTGTAAAAGGTACTTGTGTACATTTTTCTTTCTTTTGTGATATTCTAACTACTTCCTAAGTAGAGACTGGTTATTAATCTTTTCAGTGTTTTTTGTATCTAACCATTCACCTGGTTCAAGATTAAAAATAATGAAATTCTAAAAAATGTTTGTATTACTCTTTACAATAAAATTGGCGGTCCAGGCAATTTTTAGATGATAAAATACTTTCATATATGCGTGTAGAGGATTATCCCACAATTGGATTTTACATGCTGCTTGAGCGAACAGAGTTCAACACATGCATGCAGACATCTGATGACTAAATACTTTGATTTTAATACCTCGCACTTGCTTCCCTGGTCATCATATCAGTGTCTGAACCTGAATCACGTTGAACAACATGTTTCTTTTTTTTCTGAAAAAACAGATTGTTTAATCACTTGAGCAGTGGATTCTCCTTCAATTTAATTGTGTTCTCCTAAAGTCTGACAATGCACTAGAATCATGGTAATGAAAAACTAAAAAGAATTGCAGTCTGATGCAATCCAAAAATAGATTTAGAGGCCAGCAACTACACATCTGTCATCTCACATCACATGGGCATGAGTGTGTAATCATTATTCATTGACAAAACACACAAGAGGGAATATAAAAAAATGAGAATCTATTACGCAGCATGACAAATTTATGCCTGTGTATTTCTAGTCAATAATGTACACAGAAACACATTATAAGGAAGCTGATTTCATGGCCAGGAGCTGGAGTTGTTTTAATGAGTTAAGGAATGAGCAACATGAAATTTCAGTGGATGAAGAGGACTGCTTGCTGTAAACATAATTTCTGAGTGTTTGGGGTTTTGGTTGCGTAAGAACACATTCAAATCAATAAACAATGATGTTGTGCTATTTAGAAAAAGTTAAAATGGTTGAGGGGGAACATTGTGTTTGAGTGGAAGAGTAGAACTTGTGTTTTGTGATTCAATGGCGTGAGTTGCTGTGATCTTTTGCAAGGAAGCACTTTTTGGATGCATTTTTGTGCGATTGTGTTTCCCATAACAGGTAAGGTTAGAAAATAGGAAAATGTCACGCTTTACGATTTCCAGCGTCGTGTTTTTCTTTCTGTTATCTATGCAATTAATGCTGCAATCCATTTCATTCACTAGGTTGGTCATTTATGATGTCCCGCACATATCTTACAGCCTCCTCGGGTAGCTACTAGGTGAAAACTGCAGATGGGAGATAGGGTCTTCAATTTCAATAAGAAGCCAGACTTTCAGCAAATGGGAGTACTGATGTTAACCATGGCAAAAGTATTCAAAGGAATCAAAACGTTACTGTCAAGTGTAATACAGACCATGATCTGTAAAGCTTACTTATCTATGAAAATATAAATACTACGCTGTGAATTCTTCACTTTAAATGAAAGTCCTCAGGACAAAATCTTGCTGGTATAAAATTTTTATAACCACAAAATGTACTTCAAGTATTACAAGTAAAGGTATTCATTATGCAGCACAATTGCTCATCTCAAAACTTAATGTTCGTAGATGAATGATGCTGGTCCGTTGATGTGTACATTGCATTTTATCACTGTAGATGTTGTATGAGAAAAATATTAATTTCATCATTTCCCACTAAGCTGTAGTTGTGTATAAGTTGTGTATATATACTGAGGGACATGAATTGAAAATAAACCGCATTAATACAAACAAAAGTGATAAGTTTGGTATTTGACTAAATGTTCTTGGATTTAGTCTATGTAAAAGTTTCTCAAAGACACAAGGATCCACTGTCCTCCCGTGGAGAACCTAAGGAGATAGCCTGTAAGGCGTCCTTGATTGTGAGTGACTCCAGCCAGCCCGGACACAGCCTATTCAGCCTCATGCCTTCAGGGCGAAGGTACCAGAGCCTCCAGGCAGCCTCCACCAGGCTTGCTAACAGCTTCATACACAGGGCTCACAGGATGCTCAACTCCCTCCCCACTCTCCCACTCCCTCAATTACGCCCCACCCCAAGATGTTGAACTCTCTCTCTTCATTCTTACAGACCTCTGAACTAAACTGTACATAAAAAAAACTCTGTTGCTACTCTCAAATGCCATCAAATATCAGTTTGTATCTGCGTGCACTTTATATTTCATACCTCATAGTTTAATGTTTACAGTTAAATGTAACAGTGCACTTTACTGTTAATTTGCACTCTGTTGTTATTATTATTATTTTGTCAATTTCATGTCACCGTGGAATTGTGAGAAATATCTTCCTCTGTATGTCCAGTATATGCGGAGAAATTAACATGAAAGATGACTTTGACTTTGACTTCTAACTATCATAAACTTGTGGAAACCTGAGGCTGGAGGGAAACTCAAAAACTTTACTCGCGGCTATCTTTTTTCAGAGTAAAATGTAACATGTCTGAGTTTTGTCTGCTGTTGCGGTGCAGAAGGTGATGCACTCAGCATCAGTGTATCTTCTTCTCTTCCTTTCAGCTTGTTTCCATCTAACCCTATTCTCAGTATCCTCCTCTCTCACACCAACCACCTTCATATCTTCTCTCACTACATCCATAAATCTTCTCTTCGGTCTTCCTCTAGACCTCCTGCCTGGCATCTCCCATTCCAGCATCCGTCTACCAATATAGTCCCTATCCCTCCTCTGTACATGGCCGAACCATCTCAGTCTGGCTTCTCTGACCTTCTCTCCAAAACATATAACATGAGCTGTCCCCCTGATGGACTCATTTCTGATCCTATCCATCCTCGTCACTCCCAAAGAGAACCTCAACATCTTCATTTCTGCTACCTCCAGCTCTGCCTCCTGTCTTTTGTTCAGTGCCACTGTCTCCAAACCATACAGCATCGCTGGTCTCACCACTGTTTTGTAAACTTTTCCTTTCATTCTCGATGAAATTTTTCTATCACAAAGAACCCCTGAAACTTTTCTCCACCCATTCCAACCTCCTAACTACCTGAAATCCTCCAACTTCTTGATCTCCACTCCCTGCAGACTCACCATTCCACACAGGTTCCTCTCATTCACACAGATATATTCTGTCTTGCTGCGACTAACCTTCATTCTTCTCCTTTCCAGAGCAAACCTCCACCCCCCAAGGTTTTCCTCAACCTGTTCCCTGCTCTCACTACAGATCACAATATCATCTGCAAACATCATGGTCCATGGAGATTCCTATCTAACCTCCTCTGTCAGCCTGTCCATGACCACTGCAAACAAGAAGGGGCTCAGAGCTGATCCCCGATGAAGTCCCACCCACACCTTGAACTTCTCTGTCTCACCTACAGCACACTTCACCACTGTCTCACAACCAGCATACATGTCCTGGACCAGTCTAACATGCTTCTCTGTTACTCTAGACTTCCTCATACAATACCAGAGTTCTTCTCTCAGCACCCTGTTGTATGCTTTTTCTAGGTCTACAAAAGCACAATGCAGCTCCCTCTGACCTTCTCTGTACTTCTCTATTAGCATTCTCAAAGCGAATAGTGCATCTGTGGTACTCAGCATCAATGTATAAAAGTTAATATTTTCTGTGTTCAGTCATTTTAATTCTCCCTTTTCACATATAATAAATCACAGGCATCCATTGGGCCTCCAAATCTAATCTTTCAAAAAGATTTACATTGACATTGTTAAAAAATGTTATCTCAAATCATGCACCAGTCTGTGAAAAGGGGTTATAATAAAAATCAGGAAAGAGCTGAAGTTCACTCACCAATACACATTAATCCAAAAATCTTTGATCACCATTCATCCCGCTGCTTGCAGTTGTGTTATATAATGGATTTCCATTACTCACATACACATACATTACACACACACACATACATACACTAGGACCCTCTACTACTCAGATGACTATCAGGCACTGTCATGTATTGTTTAAAGTAAAATGTTGTTGTGTTAAATGCAGAATTCATGAAGTTAGGCCTCTCTCCTTATTGGGAGAAGCAAGTGTGCAGGAGTGGCTCCCTCCATCACATTTCAATGTGCTTATGAATGATACCAATGTAAATTTGAATATGTAATGTCCTGTATTGAAACATTATTTTAAAGCCAGAAATGCAAATCTCAGTTGAGGGACATGTGTCATTTTCAGAGAATTTAATGACAATGTTTAAATCCGCCCTCAATGTTTTACAAGTTATTTTCCAT
Source organism: Fistularia tabacaria (assembly GCA_901007705.1). Lineage (NCBI taxonomy): Eukaryota > Metazoa > Chordata > Actinopteri > Syngnathiformes > Fistulariidae > Fistularia > Fistularia tabacaria. The sequence goes on along the minus strand of CAAKHD010008454.1, from coordinate 451,359 downwards.
GATCCACTCATAGCCATATGCCATATATACGTACATAAAAACTCCTTAAGGAAACAGCAATAAATGATAATGATGACATTTGAATGCAGCAGTTTTTGCAGTGTGCATCCCAGACAGGCCACTGGCCTTTCACAGAGGTGATACATTCTGATTTGCAGGTGCTGGCTGTTGTCAATTTATTCAGGCTGCAATTGTTGGAGCTGTGAAAAATAAACTACCGCCTACAGGGACAAAAGGGAAAACATAGAGAGGCTTCTTACTATTGAGAGCTGCCTGCTTGAAGTCTGATAATGAGACGTTGTAACATTGCCACCTAACATAAACATGTAATTAGTTGATTAAGGTGCGCAAGATTTATGTTTAAAAATCCATGTCAATCAAAGTCCATCATTTTTGTCACCTATACACAAAGTCCTTGGTTACACAGTAAAACTCTTCTGTAGTGTCTTTTTCAGTAAACACACAGCGTAATCTCCTCTTGCATGAAATATTTATACTTCAGTTTTGAAAGATGAGTTTTCCTTCATGTTGACAGCCAGGAAGTAGAGAAGATACCCATCTAACTCATTTGTTGTTTTTTATACTGAAATATTCATGATGTGGAGATTAAACTTGCAGGCAGTACTTTAGAACTCGGCTGCAATATATGTTCTGGTTTGCTCACACATGAACACCGAAACCATACGACTTGGAAAGTTTGGGTTAGACAGCTTTTCTTGCATGTAGCTCAGTACTAATCCTGCTCATAAACATCCCATGCTCTTTTTTGCACTTCCTACAACCACCGTCCCTATTTTTGCACTTCCTCAGTTTTTGTTTTTTATTACCACCCTCCACCAAGCAATACTTATATAATATAATGTACTTAAACAATTTCCCAATGATAGGATCAGTAAAGTACATCGCATCTCATTCCCAAGGATGTCAGCCACTGTCCTGCACAAGGCATTCTTTTCTACATTTTCTTTTTCTTCTTTTAATATCTTGTATTATATTGTAAAGGAAAAATGCTGCTGTAATGATTGAATTTATCCGCTGCAGGATCCACTATAATTGGACAGCTGGGAACACAGGCTACAATTACTTTTTATTTATTAATTTGTTCTATAATGTGCCATGTGCAGCATTTTACACCATATGCTGCATTCTAATAAGCACAGCAAGCTTGTGTGTGTGTGTGTGTGTGTGTGTGTGTGTGTGTGTGTGTGTGTGTGTATGTGTGTGTATGTGTGTGTGTGTGTGTGTGTGTGTGTGTGTATGAGTGAGAGAGAGAGAGAGACAGAGAGACAGAGAGAGAGAGAGAGAGAGAGAGAGAGAGAGAGAGTGCAGTAGACATTGGCCAGCAGGCAGGTGCAGCTGCAGGAATGCATTTTTCAGTTTAAATGTGCAGATATTTCCCACATATAGCAAGAGATGCATGTGTTTTTTTCTTGAATATTGGCTCTGTGTGTCTCCTTATGGAGTACGTCAGCACTGGAGGAGGCACCAGAGGGCTGGGTTAGAGGGAGTAGTTGGCAAACAGGGAAGAGGAGCGCTCTATAAGAGAGTGATTCTTGAGGGGCGGCTGAACATTTCCACCATCCGAGAGAGAGGAGAGCAGAGACAATGTGAGAGAAGGAAGTGGGAAAAAAAAAACAGCAAGGATGAAGACTTAAAGAGAATACTTTTTCTCTACTTCAAGTCTGCAAGTCTCGGTAAACGGTGTCTCTACGCACTGAAGAATCTGCGAGGTCCGGCGTCGCACTCCTCCGTGCCCGCAGCGCAGGGAGGGGGTGTGGGGTGGAATCCTGGATCATCAGCAAGTGTCGGGTTCAGCACCTGAGGAGAGGACAGCTCCCACCGTCTGCTCGCCCGCACCTCTGGGCCAAAGACAGAAAAGGAAGAGGAGAAGGAAAAAAACCCAATACGGAATCTCCGTCATCTCCGCTTGCGGCGGCAACCTTTTTTTGACTTTCCGCCCGGCAAGTCTGGAAGAAGTCTGCAGTTCCGCCGACGGGGAGGTCCGCTGCCGACTGTGTGCTCAATATGTACCAGGGGCATTTACAGGTAGGAAGAGCATCCTCTGTGTTTTTCATTATTGTCAAGGCTTTTTTTTTTTTTTTTGGCTTTTTAAGGGGCCAAAAATACTCACGCCGCTGTGATCATGAAACGTTATACCAGTGTGTGTGGGGGGGGGGATCGGCGAATACATGTGTCTCCTCTGACATTGCATCCCGAGTCCAATGTTTTCAAAGTGTTCACAACCCCGATGCGGAAATGAGACCACTGTGTAACACACGTGCAGCGGCGTATCCAAGGTAAACAGACGGCGAGCCTATGGCAGTTCAAGTGGGGCACCTCAGGGGGAGGGTGGCATTCGTTTCTAAACATGCATCGTGTGACGTCATGCAACCTGACGTCAATTTTTGTTACGATGTAATAATCGCTGCTCCAGGCTGAGCATGCCCAGCTCAAGTCCAACATGAAGCTGTTATTGCAATAAGAAGGCTCCTTGTATTTATTAATGCACGGCAGAGCCACACATGGTCATCCAAATGCAATAAACTCATGTTTCACCCCCTCAAAAAAACAAGAAAAAAGAAAAAACAGGTATCTATACCAAGTGGTTAATTCCACACTTTCTTGCTTTACAAGCACGTTTTAGATTTTTATAGTTGTTTGACGAAGAAACTTCATCCCCAAGACAGTTTATTATGTAATAAAAGACCACTCTGAGTCAGTATTCAGGGGCATTAAAGACCAACATTTAATATTTCATGATGTATTACTCAAGCTGCAGTATTCATTGAAAATGCATGAAAGGCAGTCAGCAGTTCTTGTCTGATTCTCCACTGTGGCATTTATAGGGGGTCAATGAAAATTCTGGACTATTGAGTGATGGACATATAATCAAACGCTGCACACATGTATTCCCGTTCAATCATAGTCTCCCATGATTCATTTCACAATTCAATGATCCGACACATTATATGCTTCTCGTCAAATGCATGCAGTCATTAAACTGCAGCTTGTTTGCATCACATCTGAAACAAGATCCTCCTTTTTCCACCATCATATGGAAGGGATTTTGCCAGCAAATTTAGTGCAATGAAGGCGAAGCAGGCGCTCTACCTGTCAGTAATTGATTTTTGCCAGGACGCTAGTGTGCTCATCAAATGCATTTGCCATGACAATACTTTGTCCTTGGCGTCAAGTCTGTGTTTCATGAGCATATGAAACAAGATCTCCTGAATATGTGAATGCAGCTGGATATGGATATCAGACGGAGACTAGAATTACTGCTTTGTAAGTCTTGCCTTTAAGAGGGGTTGTAACAGCATGTCAGTGTTACCGCATTTCAACAATGGACAAATATATAAATATCCTTAAATTTCCAAACAAATTAGCTCCAACAAACTAGAAACATGTCATAAACCAGATGTCATGATGATTTAGCAAAGTTGGTATTAGATAAAAATAACTGAATCATGGTTGGATACTTGGGAAAAAGATATGGAATAATCCAAACTGAGTGTAAAAGGTTCTCTCTTTGCTTTGTTGTGTGTTTATTTAAAACATGGTAAACAAAACATGAATGCAGTTTATCTAGATCACCCATTTAGTCTGAATATTTCAGCCTTTTTTTTCAATTTGTAACATGAGAATTTCAATATAGTGACGCTGCATCAGTCACTTTGTAATTAGAGTTATCAAATTTCCTTTCTGGTTGTAGATACACTTGTAAGTCCTCCTTTATTACATGGCTGTCAGTCAGACAGATCTTTCAGCTTATGGTGTTGCATCTCAGAGGCAGCGGGCTTTAGGAATGAGATAAGATTTACTTTCCATGGTAATTTCATTTTTTTGACCCTCTAATCCTCCTAATGACTCACTATGTCTCCGTATGTGGGTAAATGTAGCAGTATAATCTTTTTGGTGTCAGATATCTTATGAACACATTAATGTGTTTTCATAATTTCTGTGGATCTGCACACGATCCGCATACTATATCTGTGGGACGAAACATCCTGGCATGAGCTGGGTTTTCCAAGTGACGTCAAATCTGTGTAGACTTTGGCTAATGTCACGACTCTGGCCACGCAGAGCTGCTGGACATTATTTTCATGCTGGGCTTGTGTCCTAAATTTGCGGGATCATGCCTTTGGTTGGTATTACGTTGTATATTGACATTAAAGGTTAGCACATGTTGCATGTGTAATGGCAGAGTAGGCCATATTTCTTGAGATATATTAAGGTCAGAATTATTGTGTTCTCAACTGAAAGATATTAATTCTGCAAAGGACTTGGCTCATAGCTGATGTTGGAATCAAAGAGGTCTAAAACAGTGTTAGAGACAAACACAAATGGAAAAGTATGCGCACAACTAGTCAAACACATCACATGCGTGTGCGTACGCATACACACAAACACAATCATACACACTCTAACATGCATGTATGTGCGCAAATGCAAGATCTGTTTTATTCCAAATTATCTTTTTTAATGTCCTCAAATATTCATTCAGATATCCTTTTCAACCATTTTTGATGTCCTAAGTTGCAGACCAGTTTTACTGGTGGTTTCCCTTTTCCATTTCCCATATTTACAGTGAATGCAATGAGTGGAGCAATTACCAGGGAGACTGGATTAATGAAAAAGATGTTCCAAGGCCTGCATATTTGCTCTGCTAAGCACGGAATGATTGCATAATTTGATTATCATATTTAAACCCCCCGGGGAAAAGTCTTGGATGGATGTTAGCGTGGATCAGAAGTAAATGAAGATTCCTAAGACTTCAGTTACTTTTCCTAATGCTCCAGCCTGTTTTTACAGTTTGGTATATCAGCTAATACAGTCTATATTCTCCGGCTCCAAGTGCAATAGCAAAAAAAATCCTATTCTTGTTAGGACAAACATAGTTTGGACACTTTAAAAGAAGAAAAAAAAATGTGGCCTGACAGTTTGCGATAGCTTCGGTTTAGCTTCCAACAACTTTTAAAACTATTGAAAATTTAAACAAAATAAGGTGCAATATATTCCTCCGGTAAGTAAACGGGCACTTGGCATGTTGTAAAAAAAAGTTGATGCAACAGTTGTGGGCTCTGTCATCTGCTGCTCTTTGGGCTCATTCCATGGTGACTCATGGTCAGCATGGGTGGCCGGACCTGTCCGGAGCCACGTAGGCTCGCAGTGCACTGTTATGTTGTGACACCTTTGTTTCATCAGAGCCAGCATCAACCTTTTCAGCAATTAAGAATCATAAACTCTTCTTTTGGAACGAATAAAAAGAAACAGGCTCACTCCCCACCTGCACCAATGCACCATGGCTACCAATGATCGTGTGTTCCCTTTCATACACACCTGCTTTTATTGAGACTGCTGCAGACCTGGGACACCTTAAGAGACCTTGGCATTAAGATTTGGCCTTGATCAGAGTGACAAACATACTTATACTTGACCATTTTCTCTGGTGCCAACTCATCAGCATACTGATAAAAACATCACCCGTTGCCTTCTATGTCTGCCACACTGACAGAACAAGTTTCAAATTAAATTTTCATAATTTCCTGCACAACGGTGACTCTGTATCCAAGAAAAAGATTGTGCAAAGATTCAAGAACCAAAGACTAGTGTGTATATTTGGCAAAAGATATTATCCAAAACTTATCTCACTCTGTCAACCACCTCTTCATTCTGCCCTCTGAAGGTTAAATCAGCATGCGATCATTATGAACTCATCTTCCAAATTTTGATTTTCCAATAATTAGTATAAGGGTTGTGAATTCAATGACAGCGGTTATTTGGTAAACTCCATTCTTCATAATTGTACCACACGATGTTGCTTTTACAGTGGGCTTTATATTGTGTGGATGTATGTACCACTTTAAAAAAAACACCTAATTTTGTTGTACAGCTTTGAAACCCATGACAGTAAATGTATTCTAATTCTGTTTCAAACTATTTCCACAGAGATCCCTTGTATAATCCATTTATTTACGCTGAAATGAATCTTCACGAAGATAAATTACTTGTTCATCAAGGAGAAAATGTCAGTCTGCCATCAGAGGTCATTTTTTGAACAGATTGATATGACCATTTTAGCTTATGATTTAACAGCTGGCTTTTTCACTTCTTAGAAACTTTAAATTTAGAAACAATTATGTATGCATATTTCTTTTAAAAGCCCTTCAACTCACAGTATTTGAAGATTTAAAAAAAAAAACAATTGTATTCTTTTGAAAACATTAAAATTCAGGAATATCGTGAATACAAGAACTACACCAGGTAGCACAGCAGTTGTCGAAAATGTTCTGCTCTTTTCTTCGCAGTACAGTGACAGTTACTTGGGTGATGAACTTTCAGACTTATGTTCGACAAGACACTAGCTGTCAGTTGGGGTTTACAAATAAACAGCGTTCACCAGTAAGTGTGAATAACAGTCATGTAGAATTTTGTGCCATAGACTGAAAGCCAAGGCACTATCGGTCCCAAAACAAAGACACACATACATAGAGCAAATGTCATCATAGTTTCCCTATTCCAAACAAGGATTTTATGTCTGAGACTTGATATAATCAATGTGTAAAATCCAAAGTTACACCGCTATCTAATGCTTTCTATTGGTAGATTTCCTTTGGGTTTTGTTCTGCTCCAAGTCTGTTAACACAGCAGCCCTGCCAGCCTCACACAGAGAGTCCCCTGAGCTACTGTACAAAGCCACATTTTTTCTTCCACAAAAGTAGGGCAAGCCCCAGCATCTTTGGTACTTGGAGCAGAGGGCCAGGCAGAAGAATGGGTAGCCCATCCATCTCTCTTGCTAAACCATTCATAACAGTCATTCTCGAACTGGGAATTAATTTGCTCCAGAAACCAGGCATCTTGCTACTGAGGTTGAGCAAGCGTGTATGATCCTTAAGGGATGTATGAACCATCATGGATGAAAGTTGTTAATAAACAAACACGTGCGTCACTCTTACAGAAACTGTATGACCAAGATTTTCTCCCGCTGTACAGACCTGGGACCAAATAAAATGTCCCTCCTTTGTATATTGTACAGATTTTGGCATATATGCCAAATATTTTGTACTATTGTCCAGAGCATGCATGGATGTGTCATGCTTGTTTAGTCCAACCATCATACAGTTATATAGTAATGGAAAATCCAGTCATATTATCAGGAAGACCAAATAAATGTGGTCGTATTCAGCAGAATGTAGCAACTCGGATGGTTATCATGGCCCTCTACTTCAGTCCAGAGGGACTCTTGAGAGGTTATGAATGGATTATTTGGAGGTCTGTTCCAGACTGTGATAATGAATATTAATGACTTTTGAGATTCTCCGATTTTCTGTCATGATCAACCATTTCACCTCATCAGCCTCAACTGTACTTTGTATTTAGTTCTGATAAGTAGTCTGTTCATACAAACTGTTTTCCTTTTTGTTCCAATTGAAGATATTGTAATGCGGTGAGCAGACAAAACTAATATTTTGATTTCTGGATCGGAAAATTTTTGAAGGAAACAGCATCTGAAATCAAGATTATGAAATAATTTTCTTTCATCATTTGGTCTGAATACAAATATCGAGTACATTTTCTCAGAGCTCATTCATAAGCACAACCTGACAGACTCACATTGTTTCTACTGTATCTTTCACCCTATTAAGAAAGAGAAGCTGCAATGAATAAAGGAGAGGGAGGTGGTGCAAGCAGACTCCCACAATGGAGGTGAGTTTTATACAGGGGCTTTTGATACATTGAAGAGGGAGCTCATAGACATGAAACGTTGCTCTAATCCTTATCGTGGCTCATTTTCAACAGTGTTTCACGAAGAGAATCTGTTTTTGTGCCTGCAGAGAGATGCCCATTATTTTTTGACTTGCCATCTCTTAACTTCTAGACTCACGATTTGAACCTAGTCACTTTCTTTTCATCCTCTAGAAGCCCAATAGCATTCTCTGTCTGCTGTTGTTGTCGGATAATTGCAGAACACTCTGCACAAAGCAGGGGATGCAAACACATATCACCAGTTACATCCCTCTCATGCTTGATACTGATGACAATTTTTCTATTTCTGTACCCAGAAACCCGTAGTTGTACCTTCACTGTGGAACAGCAAGGTGTTTGCAGTGGTGGTGGTGAAAAAGCTTCAGTTTCCATTAAAAGTCATAATAAAAGAACCAATAAGTTTCCTCTCCAGGTCTCACTCGGAACTTTTGATGGTCTCGAGTCAAATAATCAATGAAGTATAAAGTCTGCAGAATAACACCTCTTCACAGTAGCTGAAAAATGTGGCAATTCAACAAACTTGTCAAGGATGCATTCACAGCTGTTGTTACTGCAGTCAGAGGATATTTGAACTGTGAGCAGCAAACACAAGGGGAGAATTGAACAAGACAGCAGATCTTAAAGTAATGGATGCATGAGGGGAAAGTGAAAGATGCTTGTGCTGGAAAAACTAGTAATTTAATTATCACATGATTGACAGAGACTGGGTCTATTAAAAAAATACACAGAGAATTAAAAAAAGCAATATGATAAAAATCGGTATTTAATAGATCATCAGTAGCAGTGTGAACATGGTATCAAGAGTAAGTTAATTTAGGGCTCATTCTATTCTATCCTTTGAGTTTTGTATTCACGAGCCTTTTCCCTTCTCAGCGCTTAAACAGCCAATAAGAAATCAACAACAGTGATACTGACCTGACCAGACAGAGAAGCTTAACTGTATTCAACATTTCTAACAGAATTTCTGTTCTATAAAATTTGGATGCTCCAAGCATGGTTTGACCATCATGTCATTTTTCAGCTCTTTAGTCCAGTCATAGCCATGAGGAATAGGTTTTGTTGGCTAGGAGGGGCCAAAGCTTTAAAAGGCACTTATTTGATTGGGTCATACCAATTTCCTATTGATCACAAAATGTATGAGTGTATGCTCTGTGTTTCAAAGTTGTATGTCAGCAAGTTATATGGAGGCGCCTTGCATTTTTATGAATATAGTATGATATACAAATTATATTTGATGAATTTTAAATGAAGTGGAGTCATGGGCATATTGGTGGACCATAGAGAACAAGGGTGTGTGTGTGTGTGTGTGTGTGTGTGTGTGTGTGTGTGTGTGTGTGTGTGTGTGTGTGTGTGTGTATGCTGATAGTCTCTCAGAAACATCAAAATCAGTATGCAATACCTGCCTGTCATTTGTTGATGAGGATGATGATGATGTGTATAAGCATGCCGGAATCTCCCAACAAGTAATGGATAATGAGTCCAGACATAGATGTGTGATTCATGTTTCCCATATAAGAGAGGCTGTGCAGCCATGTGCCAATGAAGAGGTCAAAGACCTTGCTCCCCTGGTTTCCATGCACACATGCCAAGAATAAATAATACAGTACACATCGGTATCAATTTTAATGCCTTTAATTTTCTAAATGGGCAAAATAGATATGCTATATTGTCTCTGGTTTAGCTTTTCATGTATTCCTATGTGTTTAATTATGGAATATATATATATATATATATTATGGAAAGTAGAGTGACACAGTGCTGGAGGGCAGCAAGCGCTCCCACCTCCCGACAAGAAAGATGCTGGTTGGATTCCAGCAGCGAGCTAGGAAACGATTACTTTCCAGAGTAGTTTGCTCGATGTGAACTTGGAGCTCTGCAGCTTCCCCAACACTGCATATAAAAAATAAACTGTTAAGAGATAAAATGCACATCTGTTTCTTTGTTTTACCCTCGGTAATTTAAAAAAGCTTATTTTGGGAAGTGTCCAATGTTGCCAAGACGATAACATTGACTCATATGAATTATGTGTCTTTTTCAGACCATATTTGAAAGTCATAGTTGTTTCATGGAATTCCACTCCAGGCTGAGGGCTGACTCAGCCATCTCTGATTATAGGAGGCCGAGCTCACTACTGAGTCAATGAGAGGACATCAACTGTCAACTTTATGAAAGGCACTGCTGCATCAATTTTACATCTTAGAAAAGACATAGTATGACTAGTATTATGGTTTTAAATTGCTCCCGGAGGACAAATAAAGTTTTTTGGAATTTCAATATGCATTTAAATCTATCTATCAATATGATCTTTTGTTCACAGAGATTTTGTGAACATTCTGTTCTGCTGTTGTGACACTTACAGTGGTTGTGTTTTTAGGAAACCTGTTGAAAATAATTGAAAAGTAAAGAAAAACATTTACTATGAGACCCCAGGTTTTTACCCTATGTCTTGTAGTCAGGGTGATCAATCACACTGGCATCTGGGATCAAAGATCTTCCCCATTTTAACGTTTAATTTGATGACGTTTCAATATATTGTGAAAAGGTGTACGTCTCTCTTCAGCTTCTTAAGCTTCATCTAATAAGCACCTTACATATCAAGATATTGATACAGTCAACCTGAGTTGTTTTAAGTATGAAGAAACTCACTTCTTGAGTTGTTTAAGAATGAAGAAACTCATTTCTTTTAACTAAGTAAAATATAAAAACTTGCCATCTAACCCATAACCAGAGAAATATTGAACTCAAAATAAATGAATAAAGTAATGTAGAAATCTGGTTTTATTGCATTTTCCCTTCCATGCCTATAGTATCTTGACATAATTATCAATGACCGTATCCATGATTGAGGAGGTTTTTCTGCATATCTGTCACATTGGCAACATGAGTGTCTCTGTGACATAATATAGATAACAGAATATGTTACTATTCTGGATTATTTATCTTTATGCATATGATACTGTATTCTGTCACAATCTTTTGTTGAAAGTAAGTGGGCTGCTTATGCTAAAGCTGTACAATATGTAGAAGTTGTTTGTGCAGTCCCACAAAATCTCATATTTCCAAAACACAGTCATGAGTAAATTAAGTCCAAATGAGACATTGCTGTCTTAATAATACAGCATATTCCTCTTTAGCAATCTAGAATTTTGTTTCGGGAGCAGGGTAAAACTTTTAAAATTGAAATAGGCTCCAGCATCCCCCACAACCCTCAGTAGGGTAAGCGGTAGATAATGGAGGGAGTGATGGACTTAAATTGAAAGTAACAAGTAAAGTGTTTACCAATGTTAACACATAAACATTCAACAGAATCTGTGAGTGGTTAAAATGTAGCGGGACAGATTCAACTTGAGCCTTGTCTCATAAGACAATCTGATTCCTTCAGGGGTTGAGAGCCAGCCAGGTCACTTCGGTGCAAAACAGACTTTTCCATTGCATCAGTCATCACCCAAAGCTCATGGGCATAGATAAGGGGAGCTAATAAATCAAATCAAAAAGGGAACTTTATCTGATGTTTAAAGAGCTTTTTCTTTTTCTTTGTTATGTTATCTGAAACCACAATTCCTGTATTATGTCCCCTCTATTTATCCACAGAGAGATATATGAAACACTAGTTTGTGGAGTTTGAATTTAAAATGCTATGAATAAAAAGAATGATGACTTCTGGAACCATATTATGTTCTAACCTGGAAATAAGACTGACCTGGAAGCTCTTGGTTCTTGCTCTCACACGCTCTCATTCAAGCACATAACTAATCAGATTTCTCTCTACTATGTGAAGAAATTATTCAAGCTTTCAAACACATGTAAAAAATTGCGATTCAATGGGTATATGACTTTTTGACTTATTTTAACTCACATACAGTAGTGGGTTCAACATAACAGAGGTCGATTTTAGAGCTAGATTATTCACTTTTCTCATGTTGGCTCCATTCTATTGTTATTTTGAATGAGGTTACTTACAAACATCAGCAATTTCTTCTCACTCATCGACAGCATCTCATTTCAGTTGCCCAACCAAAATACGATGACAATGTCAAATGTTTGCTGCATTATGTCAAAAGTTTGAAAAAATGCAAACATGCAACCATATGCAAGATGGAAAATTGAGTTGTGGTGAATGGATTATTTAGATTGCCTTTCCTAAAACCTATTGTGTGATATGTCTCTGCAGGAAGTACATCTGTTTCATGCAGGCTACTTTATGTAAGTAAGTCAAGGCAAGAAATGAATTCATATATATAGAACTACATTTCATTGAAAATGTGACAATACACAACTGTGTTGAAGGAAGAAATGGTTTACAACAAGCACACTTTTAGTTTGGTCTGCTGCACTTTCCTCCATGACTCATCTTTGTATAACCTCTGCATGACAGCAGTTATTCTGAACAATATACATTTTTTATGAATTCAAAGAATCCAAACTTAATTTATTCAAGTTTAATACAAGTCTCCTAATGGAAAAAAAAAAAGAAAAAAACATTTCATCTTGTTTCAATACGTAAGAGATAAAAAAGTGGTTGAAATAAGAGTAGCCCTGCTGAGCTACTTTAAGCACTTGAGCGCCCAAGTTTGGCCCTATTATGATCCTTCCCTTGAAAGAAAAAATGTACGACATTTGTACGTATATGTGTGTCATTCTTCCGAAGAGGTCTTAAGGTGGATTATCATCTCTGAAATCCTTTTTTTTCCCACTCGAAACTTAATTTTACCGTTGAAGAAAAAATCATATCAGCCTGAAATGTTGCTCCGGATAAGAAATAGAGAGGAGATGCAACCGTCTCCCCATTCTCTCACTGTCATCGAAAATCCTGAAGAGCCATTCTCAACCTTGAACTAAGCCTCCCAAGTGTACAACCTTGCTCCTTTCATCAATTCTCCATCTACTCCATTCCCCCACCTCTTCCAACAGCACTATCATGTCAATTAAAGCCTATCCTGCAGCCATCATGTACCAAAGGGGCCACAGAAAAGGTCAGCCTTAACAATCATGCAGTAAAAGATAACTACAATCGAAAGTGAAGGACAGTAGTTTGCGATGACATGGGGGCCTCAAAAAAGCACGTCAACACATTGGTCAGATGCGTATTTAAATTCTTATGGAGAGGGAAATGACTCTTAATTTTTGTCTATTTTTAGGGCACTAAAGCAAAGCTGTAGCAATTTTTTTCCTTGTGCATTTAAACCGAATCAAGACATTTTATCTCTCAAAAGATGTACCCAAATGTAACAGTATACAGTTTTGTTTAAAAGAGAAAGTTTCATAAAAGTACCTTTCAACTCGGACTACGTTTCAACAATTTTGCTTTCTTTAGAGAATGAAATACCTCACTTCAGGTTAGGGGGCAGCAGTAAAGCATAGAAAAAAAAAGATTTGATTTTGAGACAGGAGATATAGGAAATATAAAGCACCCTGCACTGCAGTGAAAAGCTGTGATGTAACTCCTCTGCAGAATGCCACCAAATATCACTTACTACTTTGTTGTAGTCCTGGAAATGTTGGCAGTTGAATTTTACAAGGTGTTTTGGGGGATATTTAATGCTTACTTAGATGCTTACTGTTGATTTTGTTTCAATTGGATATTCGTATAAGTTCAGCGAGGGTTTGGGCTAAAAGAGAAACAAATTTTCGAAGAGAGCAGGTTAGTATTTGTTGGACAGAAAACTGAAACTTGATTATCGGTATTTAACAGGTTTAGTTATTGTCAGGTTTAGGTAGTAATACATTTTCTTCGTTTTCATCATTCACTGTTTGTTGTCTACCACAACATTTTCCTGGTTTTATTTTGTATTTTCTGTCAATACTGTCCCACTGAAATTAATCACCTTTTCTGTTTTCGTGACTTCCCGTCTTCTTATGATTATGGCTTGAGCTTCTTGCTCTGCTTTACTTCCTACCTTGGTTAGGGATTTCCTGTTCTGTGGCCGTCCGCTTAACACTTACATGGTTCAACCGCATCAGTTAATCAGCACTTTTCAGCACCGTCTGCCCTGAATGTTTCTCACCAGTTAACTTCTATCCTGCCCTCATGTGTGCACATCTTGTGTAGCGTTATTACTTATGTTTGAGGCCAGGTCAAAGTGGCGCTAAGTTCTTAGCAAAGAAACAGTAGCAGAGTTCCAAGTCCCACCAAGGTTTATGAGCTGTCCTTCAAGCCTGAGTACACGCATACCAGAGTGGCCACCTCAGCCCAAGCTGTGGTCGCAACCCAAGTCTCCAGTGCCCCCTCTGTCACAGCCCAAAAGTGCTGGTGGCCCTCGAGACGGGCTCCACCTTGTTTTCTGCACTTGGGTCACTGTGCTTGTCAACCTCTATCTGTGCACCAGTCTTACATAATAATATTTACAATATAATAATTTAAGCTTGCGTTTCAGTCCTTTTCTCTTGCTTCCTAGTTATGTCAAGCCAGTTATCTAGGGCAAGGTTTTGTATCTTTTCCCTCCTTTAAATTAGCCTGCAATATGTTTATTTTTACCTGATCAACAACTACTTTGACAGACAGAAAAGCAATCCAGGGTTTGAAGAGAAACTATCCTTGCAGCCTGATAAGTCTATCGGTGTTGCCACCTAAAGCTGGTTCAAAGCAATTTATAGTGAGTAGAATGTTGTGTGGCATAGCTGGTAAAAATGAACGTCAAATCAAAACTCTTGTAATTAATACTTATATATCCCATTAACCATAAAGCTATAAAGGATCTTAAAGCCTACAGATACTTTTCCAGAGCCAAAGTTGACATCCAGTCCTGATTCCAAATATAGTGAGAAAGTAACTATTGAGTATATTTATAATTGGATTTTGACACTTAATTTAAATTGTTATTGGATATTTTGTTTGAAAGAACCCACCACTTGACATTTCTTGAAAAAACTCAAAGGACTCAGAGTTCAAGCCACCTATCAAATTAAAAAAAACACACATATTGCATTATCATAATCTGCATGGCAAGCTGCTCTGAATGGAAAGTCCTCATTAGCAACTCAGAGGTATACTGAAAGATTTGCACAAAAATAAATAAATGAAGAAGCCGCTTCCATTTCCACCAAACTTGCCCAGTGCTAATGCAGCATTATCCTTTTTTATGTAAATCATATGCTCTGTACTATAGAGTCTTCATTCTTTGAAGAATGATATAATGGCTGTTGTTTTCGTAGCACAATTGACAGCCTCCTATATCCCATTATCTTAAACTCCTATAACAGGAACTGTAAGAGAAAAATATATGACGGATGATCAGTAAGGAGACTTTCGTCTCTTCGCAGCATGCTCATTATTACATTAAGATACGTGCCACATGAATTTGCTTCAAAAAGTTTTCAAAGGACAGAGTGGAAATGGAAACTCTGCAATCAGTCAGGTGGAACAAGATGTTAACAAAATAAGCCATGTGCTGTGATTGTGTGCCTCACAGCTCCTTGAGTAATCAGCAGTGCTTCTCACATCAAATGTTGTATGAAGAGCGCTGACAACATCCACACATGCACACCATCAACCCATTCTGGACAACCAGTGAAGAAGTTGGTCTCTGATGGCTCCTCAGCGTGATGACTTGTGCTCGATGGTGAAATAGCACAATCAATCCCTCATTCCAAATAACCCTTTCTGCCTTTTCAGTGACCAAATATTAGAAAATCATTCTACTAAATTTCACCTCTACAGATGCGGGCATCTCTTTGGACTGATTGGTTAGTCAGATGAGATCCCTCATTGATATGCAGCACAAAATCAGTAAGGTATCAAAGCCATCCAGCAGATGAAAAATACACTCATCTCAAAGGGCTTCCTTGGTCTTCTATTCCATAAACACCCGGGGCCTGAAGTGTCAGTGGATTGCAATTGCAATTATCGTACAGACACTTGTATTTCTTAAACAGCAACTCTTGGTGATAATATGAATGTCTTGAAAATAACATAAAACTGGAAGTCCATCTGGCCTTATTGGTTTAATATTATTCCAATTCACTCTTATTATTCTTATTAAATTGTCTACTTTGTCTGCTTTTACAGTACAGCGCCTTCATTACATTTCAAAGCACTTTATACTGGATAACAGTCACCCATTCCAACACACACCAATTGGTGACAGAGCTGCCATGCAAGCTTTAGCATCTTGCCCAAGGGTATGCAAGCAGGAGGAGCTGGGGATTGAACGTTCAGCCTTCCAATTACAAGAATGTCCACTCTACCATCTGAGCCACAGTCGCCCCCTTATCACAATCATGATCCAATTTGACAGCAAGTTTTTGTACCTTTATTTCATATTGTAATTGAAATACATCTGTTGTTCTATGTCACACACACTGTTATATTGATGTTATTTCTTATTGTTTGATCACTTAAAATCCCTGAGCATTAAGAATAGACCTGTCTGAGTTGAGCCTGATGGGTCCACTTACTTACAAACCAGTTCTGACTCAGTCTTAGAATATGATGATACATCTGGAGGACAAACACAAATTTTGCAGAGAAGTGGCTTATCCTCTCCCACATTCGCAGCTATACTGTCTAATCTGCTACTGGTTCCCATTTTTTATTTATCTTTTCTGATTCAGAGCTTGATGACATCAGAGGCTTTATTTTGATGGTTGTACTGTCCCTGAGGGTACATACAAAATATCACCCTGTGGTGTGTTACTGTGACCACCTCCAGCCAGTGGGTGGTCCTATCGACCACCTGAGAAGGTGCGTAAAACCTTGCGAAGGAGGCAGGGGGCCCACCAGGTCAACATGGACGTGGTCAAAACGCCTAGCCGGAATCGGAAAAGGCTCTAGGGTTGCCTTAACGTGCCTGTGAACCTTAGTCCGTTGGCACGCCACACAAGTGGCCACCCACTCCTTGACAACCCTGCCAGACAAACTTCTCACACACCAGTTTTACCAAAGGTCAGACCCACGGGTGCGAGAGCGAGTATATCGAGTCGAAAATCCAGCGGCGCCTAGCCACTGGGACCATGGGGGCAGGGGCAGATACTTGCGTTCACTGTCACGCAATTTGCGGCTAAAGAATGCGAGTGGCTGCCAGGCGCCTGCCACCTGCCGCTCAACTACAGCCCCAACTGCAACGTCGGGGACGCATTGGTCGTCAACGCTATGGGAGCAGTCGGCACGGGATGTGCGAGAAGAGCCACGTTGGCTATGGTGCTCTTGGCACCGTCAAAGACCCTGACCCTCTCTGGGGTCCAGACAACTGTATCCTGAGAACGCTTGGACCGCAAATCACTATAAAGTGGCTGGAGGAGATGGGCAGCTTGTGGGAGGAACCGGTTATATAAATTCACCATGCCCAAGAACTCCTGCAATGCCCCGACTGATGTCGGTCAAGGAAAATCAGCCACAGCCTGTACCTTAGCAGGTAACGGTACCGCGCCCTACGGGGAAATGTGGTGCCCCAAGAAATAAATCACCGGCAGACCAAACTTGCCGGGTTGATTATGAGGCCATGCTCCTTGAGAAACGCCAGAAAAACCTATGTCAGGTGCTCCCGGTGCGCCTCAGCTGACGGGCTGCCCACCAGAATGTCATCCAGACACACAAACACAAACGAAAGATCCCGCAGTACCGAGTCCATGAGTCTCTGGAAAGTCTGAGCCAGCTCCCTTAAGACCGAAAGGCATGCGCAAGAACTCGAAAAGGCCAAATGGGGTGATCACCACAGTCTTGGGCACATCCTCCGCGCACGGGCACCTGATGATAACTGCACACCAGGTCCAACTTGGAATAAATGGTGGCGCCCGACAGCCACATGGAGAAATCCTGTATGTGGGGAATGGGATAACGGTCGTTCGCCGTCAGGGTATTCAACCGCGGAAAATCACCGCCTGGCCGCCATGACCCATCTGCCTTCGGCACCATGTGGAGATGAGAGGCTCACGGGCTGTTAGACCGCTTCACAATTCCCAAACACTCCATGGTGGCGAACTCCTCCTTTGCGGTCGCCAGTTTAGACGTAACCAGGCGCCTTGCTCCACCGTTTGCTGAAACCTAGCGGCCGGGTCGCTCTGCCAGAACCCATGCAGCCAGCTCATACGGCCATGATGGCCAGGGGCCAGCTGTGCAAGATGGGGAGACGTGGCCTTGGTGGAATCACATATTTCCTTGCTATCAGACATCATGTCGGGGTCACCAATGTGGTGTGTTACTGAGGAAATGACGGAGGCTTTGCGGAGGAGTTTTCATCTCACACACCAACAGAACAATTCCACTCTAGAACTTTCGGGAACACCAGTATAGATAGATAAGAACCATAACCACACCCCCCAAGCCCTTCGTCCCTGGTGAGAGGCCACACCCTTTAGTGTCCGCCACAACCCCTTAATTTCTCCATTTAATTTTCTTATAATGTTTTTTTTTGTCTATTTTCCTTTCTACAGGATGCAGTGTCTGCAAGTACAAACCAAATTACAGGAGACACTGTGAATGGGGAATCAACTTTCATTGACTTTCTGAGTTAAATTACAATAAAATAATTCATGATTAAAAGAAAATTGTTTCACCATCAAGGCCAAAAACTACATCTGGCTTTTAGAGAACCTACAAAAAACTCTTTTCCACTAGAACTGCACAACTTATGCAATATTAGCTTGACCCACCCTCCTTACATGAATAAGAAACATACTGTGTCCAACATATAGTATAAAAAGTCAAGGCAGACTCTAAATGTCTGAACCTGTGAGAACAAAAGCTGAACCTATTGACCATATCATTTGTCAATAATTTTGTGTCTGTGGTCTTGAAATCTGATTTTTCTAGAGTGGAGAATGAAGTCTTTTTCTTTTTTGTCAGTGCACTGGACAACAAGGTGTGTTTCAAAGCAGTCAGTTCACAGGGTAGCAACCAGGTGTGTGTGAATATTTTTTTGCTTTTTTGTTCACTTCGGCCCACCTTCATTATCTAATAGCTTGTGACAGCTGGAAAACTTTTCAGCAACACTGTATTCTTTCAGTTCCAAAAAAGGTGGATGACAGTCCAATGCAATAATGGAACTCGCCAGGTGATCAACTATACTGCAAGATCTTGCAATGCTTATCAAATAAGATGCTTGCTGACACTTTATTGAGTACTAAAGCTACAGAGGCCACTTTTGTCAACAGACTAGACCAGTGTAATAAAACAAGATTTTTACCTTGATATTTAAAGGTTTTCCGGGAATTGCTTCTTGTCCAGTTCGCCAATAAACTGAAGCATCACCTCAACTTAGTAAAAGAAACCCAACAGCCATCGTCTATATTCCCAAACAAATTTGGCACATTATCTTCTTTGAATTACTGTAATGAGGGGGTAGGCTGACTTAGACAGACTAAGACAATTCTCAGTGCCTTATTAAAAGCCATTTTTACGGTAATGCTCATTAGCATTGTAATGGTTGATTACATTTAAATGATTGAATTTATACAATAGTGGTTTAATTTGCAGAATTTATTGACTTTTTCATTTAATACCCTAATGATTTTTCGATCAGGGAACGTAAAGAAAGGCGTTGCCCCAAATGCACCCCACATCCCAGTGGCAGCGATGATACAAGATGAATGATCTGCAAAGAAGACCCATTTAAACAAGATTCATTGAGCTTGTACTAGCCATGCCAAGACCCAACAGAATAACCTTCAAGCACATGTTTATAAATCTATAGAATGTATGTGCTGTTTTGGTTTTCTGGTTCACAAAGAATTATTTAGGTTTTCAACATCTGTCCCTTGGAACTCAGAATGAAACCTCAGAACACCTGACTGGTGATTGGGCACGGTCCCAGCCTTTGCCTCATTGTACTAAGGAATCTCTACAACATTGCCTCTGCGAATATCTGTTTCCATTCAGAAAGCATGCTTCTCAATGCAATATGATTCATGCAGGCCCTTAATAATTTAAGATTCCCAAGTGAACTCATGCATTTATCCATGATGGCTGTCAGAGTGAAAATAAAAATACTTGTCCCCTTCCACTGGTATCACATTTTTAAGGATACTATAAATTCCATAGGCATATTCGCCTAATTACCTATCATGCTAATGTGCTACGATGTGATAACTGACTGACATTTTAGAAGTATTATTGTGGTTTGCCAGTGTGACTGGTTGCTGTTTATTTTTAAATGGGAGCTTATCAAAGTGAAAGGTCTAAAGGGAAAGACAAAAAAGACACGTCTAAATCTGCTTTAAATCCTGCCAAGATGTTGGCAAATAGAAATCCAGCAAGACAGTGTCCAGAGAATTATCGATAACTGGCAATAAAACTGCAATCTGCATCAAAACGGCAACTTTGCATGAATAGATGTGGTATGCTTGAAACCTGTTTTTGTCTTTTTGGCTTCGCACTCTTATCAGGACATCAGTCTTCTCCAGATAAAAGTCTCGGGGACAAAATCGAGGCAAAGAAGAAGAAGTGAAACTATTTTTAAACCTCCACTAGTGGAAATAAATGGCCCCAATGACCCATTATCATCTGATTCACTGACACATTACAAGAATGATTACTGGTTAATACAAAATTAATTTGAAATGAGACTTAACCATGACGCATTCCTTTCACATTTTAACAAAAACTCCTAAAAAACAAAGGAGCCAAGGTGATTTATTTCCTAGTGGTTTTGTCAGTGATGTATAGGCAAATGTCATCCTCCTTGCATTGGCAAGGGTAATTATCTGCCTGTAGGAGTGTCTTTCTGCCTTTGTCACATTTTTTGTGCAACACACGTGCGCCACCATTAATCTGCACACACACACCACACACACATACACACAGTATCATAGTGAAAGGGATAAAAACCTTGCTTTTTGTAAGTTTCTTTTTCATAATAGAGAACCATCTGTAACAGATGGCAGTTCACAGGTAAGGCGTCCTCCTTGTGGGTCATGTAGTGTTTGATAGATTTGGTTCGTTACAATATGATTATGACAATATAGCTATGAGATGGTTGACTGCACAGCTTCTCACCGGAAAGATGACTTGCAGGTGCAGTGTCTAAAATAAGTCCTCATCTCATTCCATCCTGTTCCCCAGAGGATCGACCAGCAGTTGTGTCTTTTCTTTTTGGGTTGTTTGTTTGTTCTAAATCCTGGGGCCAGGCAGGAGACAATGGCAGACAAAATTAGTATCTATTCTTTAGAATTACAAGTGAATCTAATGCTTTTTAGTGTGAATCTTTAAATTATCCTTCAATATTAAGATTGGAGGTAAAGTTCAAGTCTTCCAATATGAATTTTGATGCACTCTTACACGGTCGCTGTCATATTATGACTAATCACAGCACAAGTTCTTATACATAGCAGTGAAATTCACTGAATATGACATTGACACACTCATTGGAGGATGAGATGAAAGTACGTATTGATATTTGATGATGATGTACCAGAAATTGTGCGTCATCCAATGTTAATAGCCTAAAACAACAAAAAAGGGAGAAAGGAAAGGGTAGACAATAACAATTAATGACAATAACCATTAACTTCCCTCAGAAGTAATCCAAGTATACTCACATAAAAGGATGCATTATAAAACTTAACACACAATCCGTAATAACACACTTTATTAATGGTTTAATTCATACATCAACAAAGTTGGATTAAAAGATAGATTTATAGTTGGGAAATGTAGCCTTCGTTAACTGGATGTTTTACGTTGTTATTGGCGATTTTACTGTACTTTCTAACACATTCTTTCACGCTGCTGAGTAAGCAGCATTAACAGGACAGACCTACTCGTCCAGTAAATGCTTTTAAAACATCGACAGCTGAATACGAATTGCTGAGTGCAAAGTTAGATCTTTGAAAGGCTGTATCCCCTGACTGTGCCTTTACATTCAGTGCGCATCATATTTAAGGTTTCTTATCAAAACATTTATAAATTAACTCTCCTTCAACTTTCTATCCTGACAGGCAGCGATTCTATTAATAGCAAAGTAATACACAGATAACTCCATATTAAATTCATCTATTTCATTTCAAACCAGCCGAGAAGAATTTTGCAGATGTCTATTAACTTGCTCCTTACCATACCATATTATCATTCGAATTGCTCAAACATAAAGCTTAGAACAGAAGCTTTGTTCATGGGATCCATCAGTACCTTGAAGTTAAAAATCTTTTTTTTTTTTCTCTTGGAAGAATTTAGCTGTTTTTGTATTTCACAAACGACAGCTCCTGTGCATGTCTGTGTGTGTCCATGTGTCCATGTGTTTAAACAGCAGGAGTGTTACAGAGAAAGAAATGGAATTAATTTAAAATTTAAAAAAAAGACAGTGAAGGCTGGCGGTCTGTTCTGAGGTTTACCAAATTACTTTTTAAAATGCTGTCTTAATCACTTGGACCTGTCTGTGCACAGAAAGTACATACAGCTCCATGGCTCAGTTTTCGTGATAACAGTAGCAGCCAAAGTCGGCGCTGATTCAGATAATATTGTTCAGACAAATGGCTTTCGGAATCAAGCTCTCCGTTCATTTTGGGATATTTAGATGTGTTTATTATTAGAATATCAATAGAATCCCATAGCTATTGGATGCCTATTTTTACAAGTGGCACATTGTGAAAAAATGATTTCACTGAGTTGAGGGGGAAAAATACAGAGCTGTATGCTGAACATAACTATGACACTATGATAAGTTTGCTAAAACATCAAAATGAGTTTACCCAACAACACTGTCACACAGACAGGTACAGTTGAATATGACAAGCTTTGTTATATAATTTTATTCGCAAAAAAGTAAGATAGAATAAACTCTTCATGAAAGACTTTTTGCATTATCATGTTATGAGTTGGGCTTCTGGAAGCCAAATAAGAAGCAAAATAAGAAATAAAAAGATTTTTTGTTTTTTTCAAAGGATTGTTCCCAAAAAAATTATTCAGTATTTCAGGATGTCTACCAAATAGTGAGGGAAAAGCACAAAAGCCCTGATCACATACCCTCCTTTGCAAATAAATGCAAACCATGGTTGACCCTGTCCCCCATTAACAACCATTTACTTGACTGAGGCTGTCATATCCCTAAGTCTTTTTTTGCATTATGTAAATGGGTGTATCTTCAGAGCATTCATTTCCTCTCACAGCATGGGTGAGGATTCTCAAACAATAAGCCATTACTGGCAGCCTATCTCGTTTGCGCAGCAGGAACTCGATCCATTCCAGCAAAGGACTGGTGAGCAGGAGGCAGTCTGGGTGACAGTGAGGAAGGGGTGTTGTGTATCAAGGATTTAAAGAGGCTGTATGACACTGTATTAATCAGGGCGGGGAAGCAGAGCATCATTTTGGGACCTGCACTTGACCTGGGATTGTACAGTGACACCATTAGCAGATACAACATTTGACTCCAGCCTTCCCTTCATTTGTTTGCTCATCTTCGTCTCCATTACACGAATCTGGCCCCAGTACTCGAGAACTACAAACTGTACTACAAACTGGTTCTAATTTCTAATGTCTCAGCCTTGAAAATGAGAATTGGAAAAATTATTAGTCCCACTGATGCTGTTTTTCAAAGGTTTAAATTGGCCAAAGTCATTCAAGGTAATAAAGGCCTCATGAGCTTTTGCCTGGGTATCCTGATTAGTGTGTTTGTGTGTGTGTGTGTGTGTGTGTGTGTGTGCGTGCGTGCGTGCGTGCGTGCGTGCGTGCGTGCGTGCGTGCGTGCGTGCGTGTGTGCGTGTGTGTGTGTGTGTGCGTGCGTGTGTGTGTGTGCGTGTGTGTGTGCGTGCGCGGTGTCACACCACAGGGACACTGAAGTCAACAAAGGCACCCCTAAT
>CAAKHD010008454.1:352093-427846 GCA_901007705.1 Fistularia tabacaria | reverse complement strand
GGTGAAAGCCTTCCTGCGTTAGTGAGGCCGCGTGTGGTGTGCGTGTGTGTGTGTGTGTGCGTGCGTGTGTGTGTGTGCGTGTGTGTGTGCGTGCGCGGTGTCACACCACAGGGACACTGAAGTCAACAAAGGCACCCCTAATATCTCATGGCAGTAACTACAATAAGCCAATGTTTAGTTTCATTCAATTTATTTAATGAGTGACTTTCTGGAGAGATATGGTGTGTTTAGTATAAATTTACACATGATACACACACATGAAAAATGCTCTTTCATCATTTGTGGAAAAAGATATCCATCTCTTAGAAGGGTCTGTTTGACAATTGATTGACAATGCCATTTTGACTGAACATCATTTCAAATAGCTTTTAGTGTATTTCAGAAATATATATATATATGCTTTAAAGATTGCATTGAAGACAAGTGTCAAAATGATAAAAGGAAATCATCTAATTTAAGAAAACACATTAAACGGTTGCCTTGTGAACAGCTCTAAGTTTTTAAAGTTTTGTTGTTAGCTCTGGTAAGTTTTACAGCAGTGACTGCCCATTTCACATTCACAAATCCCAGTGGCATACGATACAGAAGAACGTCTTGTCATGTAATTGAAAGGAAACTGGATCTGCATCCTTTAATGTTAGAGGATGATTAAATCAGAAGCGTCATGGCGGGCTGAACTGTTCCATGAGACTGAGCCTGAAAGCCATATTTTGCAATCAAAGCACCAAGATGCAAGCAGCTGGCCAGCAACAGTGAGGCCCCACAGCTGCTTACAAAGCACAATGATAACCTCATCTGCAGAAAAAAATGATGGTGCAGGCTCTTGGATCTAGGACAGCAGGAGGCTTGAAGTGAGAGACAAGAGCGAGAATCTAATGCCATTTTCCGAGCAGCCACTAGTAATCAGGTTACTGTACCCTCCTGCTCAAAGCACAGAGGGGATCCTCCTCTTTTTACTACCATCCCTCATCATTAGCAGCAGCAGGCCAAGTTGCAAGTCGCACCACAGCTACAGTGTAAGTAATGACTTGGGCTGTCTCTGCAAGATGGCTTTGGTGTCCTTCCTCTCCAAAGGATTTTCTTAATGGGCAGGTAATGGGGGGAAAGAGGAGCCTGGAGATGGCCTTATATGTGCCAAGAAATGGAGAGATACTCAGGGCAGATATTTGAAGTAGAGAGGAGGCAGGCGTCAGCCTCAGGGTGAGCCTCTGTCACCTGCTGACCAGCTGATGCCTTTTATATTGTTCATATCACGAAGGACAACTCTCAGAAGGATATTTGTGAAATATGGAAGAAGGATGTGAAATGGATGTAGTATTGTAAAATTTTAGCTAAATTGACCTATTCATTCTTAATTTCACAACCTTAGACATTTAGCCTCATAGGGCGACTTGTTATTTGTAGGAATACATAGCATTATTTCATTCATCAATTAGTATGACTTTAATTTCTATATCCAAGGTAACCGGACAAAAAAAATCTCAACAAATGGTAATACTTCATGAAAATAATTTGAAAATATTTTTTTTTGTTTACCTGTACTTGTGATGTTCTTGCCATTGCTCCCTCTTACCAAAAAAAAAAGAATCTCAACAAATGGTAATACTTTATAAAGATAATTGGAAAATTATATTTTTTGTTTACCTGTACTTGTGAGGTTCTTGCCATTTAGTAAAACCTCTAAATACTGTTGTCAGTGGAGCGTTCAATATATGTGAAAATATATATATTATATACAAAAAAAAATTACACAGCCATATCTTGATGTTAAAAAAAGTGCTTTAGCACCACAAATCAAAGCTTTTTCATGATTTGGGGTTCATGAGTAAAACTTAATCTCTTTTCTGCCCCATCTATCCTCCCCCTGTTTGTGGCAAACACGAAAACAGTGCACTGCTTTTAGTGGCATAAATGATAAATGTTCACTCTGACCATCAGGCAGCAGTAATATTTAAAAAATAAAGCGGTAGATATAAGGAAACATACTGTAGATCATATGCACACAACCATTATGAGTGTTTGCTCGGTTTGAGCAGATTTGCCTTTTAACATTCCTGACTATTTTCATTAAATTCAGGACTCAACTTAGGACTGGTACAAACAAACAAACAAATCGGAACAAAAAAAAAATCAAGTTAAGTTGCATTTCAACAGCAAGGCAGGAGAATACAGGACAACAATTTCAGCCTCTTTCTGTCTGACCATGGCCTACGGTTTTGCTGTTGTGAGATGAACAACCCCGGGTTCAGCTATGAAAGGAAGCCCTGCAGGAAGCTGACAAATCAGTTTGGGGGATGTTAATAAGAGGTCGTGCGAAGCAGGTACATTTAGACTACACCATGGTGAGAGAGGGGCTTTTATATTCTTTTTGGAATTGTTGTCCTTATGATTGCACTTGAGTCTGAGGTGATATTCATCTTTCACAACTCCTGGTCTTTACACTGTAAGGCAATTTCAATACGTCAGCCCCCTCGTTATTGAATCACATAGATTAGTCCCCTCATATATTGCTTGGTCTCAATAGCCGTATGCTTGAATTACAAGAAAAAATGTATAGTCATTGCAAAAAGGATAGTAACTTGATCAAATGGTAGTCTTTGTCTCTGAGATATTTCCATTATCAATTTCCTTTGTTGGAGGAATTCTTCAGATTCTCTACTCAAGACAAAAAAGTGATCCAACACTCTTGTAAAGGTAAATAGGTATGAAGTTTAATTTTGAACCGAAAAAGATTAGCATTTGGATAATTGATTTGATCAATTTGGGTCTAATTAGAAATAAGTACAAAAAATTCCTTTTGGGCAGTGTTTTGTGTATCATTGTTTGTGTGTATGTTATGCAGTACTGTGCCGGGTTGTAATCCGGAAGGCGCGAGATTCACTCACAATGGGAAACTGTTACCGATATACTGTTTAGTTACATGCTGTTTATTTAATGCTATTTGATCTTGAGGAGGATGATCTTAAAACAAAAAAGATAGATGCACAAGAAAACAAAAGCTGTAAATAATCATTGAACTTAAGAACTTGAAACAATCAGTATACTGATTTGAAGGATGTCACTCATATCTGTATGCTCATAATGAATTGTCAACTTTTTCCCTTTTGGTCATTTAAATTGCTGTAGTTTGTGTATGTTTCTACTTTTTGCAATACAGTGCTGAAATGTTATCAAACCTCTGGCTAGATTTCCTTATTATAATTTTACAAGCACCTCATTGCTTTTTAATGCTGTGTTTTCAATGGAGACAACTGGAATTTTTTGTGACCTTGGTCCCTTCCATGAAGAAACTAATTACCACATATGTACAAGATGGGACTGTAGGACATTTTGGGCCCAGATGGCGGCAGGGTGAAAAGCAGGACCATTACAGAGAGAGGTTCCATGTTAAACAGTTGTTTGTGTCATGTCAGCAAGCGGCTCAGTCACCTCAGGGACTGTTCCAGGGTGAATAAAAGGCCACGTCTCTCAGGGGAGTCATGCAATTATGTTTTTTTTTGTGTGTTGAAAATGATCATGCAGTTCAGATCATGTATTTTTTGTGATACACATGTATGTGGTATGTTCCCCTCATGTCATCACTGCCATTCTGTGAACCAACAAAAGAACTATTGGCTGTTTGCTCATATTACGAATTAGCACTTCAACTTTTCTAGTTCCATGAACGTGTCTGTTAGGACATCATCGTCACTATCACTCGGCATTCTGACTGCATTACTTGATCATCACAGAGAACCTTGGGTTTCTTTACCGTAAACATTTCTGTGATTTAGCCTTCACTGCTGGGTCAGCAATCATGTGAATCAAAACAAAACACCAATCCAGTATCTGTGAGGTGGAGTGGAAGTCAAAACAAAGCCTATTATTTGGTGCCATGGAACCTGAGAGTGGTGTCATCTCCTAGGGGTACATAAGCCTTAATGGGAAGAGAGGAAAGAAGAGCCTGTTGAGAGACTAGTAAACACAGGCAAGTGCAACTTACAGTCCTTCAAGAGGCCATCTGAGAGCATGAACGTCGGCTTGTTAAATGTGAAGAGTGTGACTTTTGTGCAAGTGGGGAATCTTTTAACAAGACTGTAGGAAAAAAAAAGATACAACTCAAGTATGCTGCCAGAGCCATATGGACTCATGAAATAGTTTCTATGATAGGATATATTATTAAATACTGAGGGGAAGGATGCTGGCTCACACTGATGGATTTTTCATCAAAATGACAATGGGGACAACAATTACATTTTAAATCATCCCTTTATCTCATCATGCATGATTTGCATGTACTGGACCAACAATTCTGTTTATGGTCTTATTTTTGGAGCTTGATAAAATACAATGTGAATAAAAGAATGTTAATTTATGCGGCTTTAATAAGAAATTCATTATGAGCTCACCCAAGCAGACAGGAAACCTCAGCAAAATTATGTTATTACCAAATTAAAAATCTCATTCATGGAATTGACATCATTCCAAAAAAAAGCGAAAATACGTAATGTATGTAATTCACTTGGGATGATCCAGAAGCCA
Source organism: Fistularia tabacaria (assembly GCA_901007705.1). Taxonomy (NCBI): domain Eukaryota; kingdom Metazoa; phylum Chordata; class Actinopteri; order Syngnathiformes; family Fistulariidae; genus Fistularia; species Fistularia tabacaria. The sequence goes on along the minus strand of CAAKHD010008454.1, from coordinate 423,325 downwards.
TCGGAAATAAAACCACAGGTTACTTTACACGCTGATGCTGAGCCCTTCTGACATGTTTCTATCAGCGGTTCACAAGTGTTTTCAGTCAAGGGATACAAGATCCACAGTACATACATATTAATGAGTAAAATATACGTCCTCGCGCCCAGGATGACTGTTGCCCCAAGCGTCCTTGTACTACCTAAACTGAAACTGACATGCTTTTTACATGCTCTGTGATCCATTGTTAATGTTTCATGAAGTGTAGGCTGTGTTTCATCTTCATGTTTCAGTGTGAGGCAATGGCATCCACAAGGATTCCATACACAGACTAAGTGAGAGTCCATTTATGGTCCAGTCACTGGCTTTCTTTCTGGTCAACTGCATCCCTTTTTCCCGTCATATCACTCGGCTTGTTTTCTTTGGAGTCAGTGATCAAGTCACCATGTCTTCCTCCACTTGTGACACTTGACTTCACTTGCTTGAGAACGCAGCACCCTTGTTACTTGAACCCCCAAAGGCAACTGTACACTGACAATTATAAGGTGTTCTCGAGAGATTGTCTACTCAATTCCATTGCAGATAAAAATTGACTCTGTTGACAGTTTACAGTAATTAATAACTTGACTTGTGCCAACTCCAAATATTTCCACCAAAATCATTTTGCCTTGGATAGAGTGTATTTCTCTTATTATAGTCTGGTAACATCTTTGAAATTCATTTTGTTTTATCATGTTGATGTAAGAAGATACTGGGTTATGTGAATTTCAAGATCGTACTTCAAATTTAATCAGTACCATTAAAATTGCCGCTATTTTATCATTACAATAATTTGTGGAGTAGGAGTAGTATTGACCTTGTTGGTTTGTGGGTGTTTGGTTGATAATATTCTTGCATAACCTCGGAGGCATTTTGCTTTTGTCTACTTAGGCCACTTTTGCATAGCTATCCTGGGAAGCTGATACAGACCTGTAGGAATATTCATTCTTCATTATCTATACCGCTTATCCTGCACTCAGGATGCCAGACATGCTGGAGCCTATCCCAGCTCATTAGGTGAAAGGTCAGGTTGACACTGAAGTGGTCCTCAGTCGATCACAGGCCATATATTGGCCTACAACCATTCACCTTGTCATTCACATGGGAGTAATTTAGAGTCTCCAATGAACCTACTGCATGTTTTTGAACAGAGGAAACTGGAGAACCCTGAGGAAAGTCACACAGACACTGGGAGAACATGCCAACTCAACACAGAATGGCCCCCTGTCCGAATCAAACCAGGGACCGCTAACCACTGCACCACGGTTGTGCCCCCCCAAAGGATTTATATTACTTAATTTTAGCCATCGTACATGATCTTCATAACACAATATATTCAATTGCTTTGTGCTGAAATAAGGTTAACAGGAAATTTGGGGGGTTCTTGCTACCTGTATGAAATATGATAATTACAGTTTTTATATTTTGCTAGAAATACAGATAGAAATATCCAGATAGAGGAATTAAGAGATTAATTGAAAGATAAACACTATTGCATTAGTCACTTATGAAGAAGTTTTCTAGTGTGGTTGCTCTCTTTTCTTTTGTTATTTTATTTTGTTTTTTCAAGATGTGTCACATTTACAAACTTGCCTAAACAATTTTATGTCAAACTGTTATGTATAACCCTAATATTTTCGATCAATATGAATGTGAAAAACCAAATTGATTGAAAATGAATTGATAAATGAAGTGATAAATAGTATTAAAGCTTCAACCTGTTTCATGATGCAGGAATAAAGAATAACTAAAGCCACTTTTGCTTATGTAGTTCCTTTTTCTATCACAAAACCAGGTATCCATATTAATGAATCTTAATCAGTACAAGAAGAGACAAGCACTTTCAGGGAATCACCGGATAAATGTTTCTGCCCTAGTTAATGTCCTTTGGTTGGCAACCTGTGGAGAGGAAGAACAACAGACATGCAGCTAAAGCTTCTGCTTCCAGAGAAAACTCCTTCCTTTCTAACCTGAGCATGCTGTTATGACTCCTACCTCAATGCACCATGGTTAGTTTAATTTTAAGCAACTCAATTTTATTCATTGTAGATAGCATCTTTCACAGGTATATGATCATCTTGTGACATGCATTGAAATACAATTACAGGATTAAGTGATAGAGAAAACGAAATAAAAATACATAAAATAAAGCAAACTCATAAGTGAGCAAAGGCGCAGAACTAAGTGACAAAGAACTTTTGAGAGTTTTACCCAAGTGGCTATCTAAATAAAAGTGTTTCATCTGCTTCATAAAACCGTCACGGGAGTCTAGAGAACAGATGGGGTGAGCATCTATAACTTGTGAGCCAAAGAATGCATGGTCATCTCTGGAAAAATGAGTTTGAGAGACGGTCAGTAATAAATAATTGAGCAGGTCACCTAAGAGCCTGATTGGGAAAAGGGTAGTGTGAGGTCAGCAGTATAATGTGGTGCTTGGCTGTGCAAAGCTATAAAAGAAAACACCACAACTTTTAAAATTGATGCAGAACTTGAGAGGACGCTAGTATTGCTACCTAAGACTTGAGCAGCTGCTTTGAATGTAGAATGGATAGCAAACATGGAGTTGTAGTTTTCAAGTAGAATAAAAGATAAAAGGATATCTGAATCACTTTATCTTCGTTATGGCATTCACAAATAAAACTGGGTGTTATGTGTGCTAGGTGTAATGGACCTATATATTGCTTGACACATCATTTTTTATAGTATCAATTAAAAAAGTTACTGTCTTGTGAAATCAATTTCAGCAATATAAGACACACTAACAAATAAACTCACGGGCTTCCGAGTTATTTACATCGTTCATCATTGTGTTCTTTTTTGGTGCTTTTTTCAGTAAGTTAACCCTCAACATGGCTCCCAAAAAAGTTAAAAGCGCTAGCAATTGTGGTGTTTAGAAGAAGTTAAGAACGAAAGTCGATCTCCAATAATAGCTTAATGTGAGAGCACTGCCAAGCACTACAACATGGCTCAGTCGACCATCTGTACAATCCTGTATTAATATTAATACTAATATTTCAAAAAGAAGAGCTTGTGAATGGGTGTGAAAGACTGCTATCCCGCCATGTATTAAATGTTAATAAAACATGATAATGGTAGGAGACGCTTTTTTCAGTTTGCACCTTGTGCATTCCTGTATTGTCTCCCCTGGTCATCAGAAGTTTAGAAGTTCACCTTTTTCCAAGAGGGGATCATCTGCCAGTTTGTCCCCTATGTGACTTGCATCCGTCTCTGCGGAGGTGTCCTCTGCACCGAGGATCTGTTTTATGATTTATTGAAACAAGCAGTCTTAGTCAGCCAGCAAGCTGTAAAGGTCCACTCATTAATTTCCCCTGGACATTGGCAGTGGTGTGTGACATATTTTCATAGAAAATCCTCTCCCCACACTGATGAGCAATGTTCAATGTATACAGGGAGAGTCTGCGTATTGTTAGTGAACAAAGGGGTTCAGATGCGAGACTCGAGGTCTGTCAGGACAACTGTGAGATGAATTCAAAACAAATCGCAGAGCTCCATCATAGACAGCTTATGTTTTTTATACACTTTTTATATGAAAATTGAATTCATGGATAATAGACTTTGAATAGAGTCTACCTTTGCACATTTTATATTTTTTATTTGTCCAAATGCACTTTCCATAAGTGCCCATTCTTTCCACATCTGCAAAATGGGCCTCAGGTAAAATCTGTTATTCTGGTATGTCATGCAGAACTCCAGCCCTCAAACGGTGCACGGTAAGCACAAAACTATTCAAATGCATTGGATCTGATTTGAGCAGCATATTCCCTCGTCAATGATTGTGGCTCATGAATCAACGAAGTTGGGTCCTAAATACATATCTTATCAGTAAATAGATTCAGACTACAAGATTCAGCCAACCCGCTCTGAGGCTCAGAGTACAGCTGGTCAAGCTGCTTTCAGTCGCTGTGTGCAAAAAGTGGAGACATAAGGCTTGGTCATTTTAATGTCAATCTTAATCATATTTTTTACCATCGCTATGCAATCATGTCTTTTAATCAAGGACAATTTGTTTATCTATTTGAGTGTTTTTAGGTCTTATTTTGACAAGGTAATTGGATTTCCGGATTTAATGTTTTTAATTTTTCACCTGGGCTGGATGAGGAACATGAAAAATAAATATGAATTTCCTTGAATCAAATTAATGCAAAACCGGATTTAAGGTGGCACTGCTTTTCAAGGAGGAAAAAAACAGCCATAAAATACTCAGCATTTAATCTCATCTGGTGACCTCCCTGTTGCAAACTGGCCAATGTGACCACATCCGCATCTATGAAGCAGATATGGATTTGACATTTTGAAATTGGACTCCTTACAAACAGCAGTTTCCTTTCCAAGCTTTTGCATCCTTCGAAAATAAGTGGCCTTTTCAAATTTGTGAATCTCTTAATACATCAAACTATGAAACTCTGTAGTCTCTGCAGCCAGGTTAAATAACAAACTTCATATCCCTATTTGGAAGCAATGATACATGAAATGAGGTATAGATTGTTTCATTACTGCCTCATAAAGGCCATGGGAAAAGTTACTATGGAGCAGATCTGCATTAAAAATGTAATTTTACTCATCATGAGTCTGACCTACCATGCCTGTGAGTTTAGGATGTATTTAGGAAAGGTTTTTTTCACAAATAAATTCAAAAATAAAAGAAAGTAACTGTCATATACGATCAATATTATGTTAATCTTCTTCTTTTCCTTTCGGCTTTTCCCTTTCAGGGATCGCCACAGCGAATCAACCTTCTCCATCTAACCCTATTCTCTGTATCCTCCTCTCTCACGCCAACTACCTTCATATCTTCTTTAGGTTTGATTCGCATATTTGGTTTTAGCAAATGTTTTACACCGGATGCCCTTCCTGATGCAACCCTCTGCATTTATCCGGGCTTGGGACCGGCTCACGGAGACACTGGCCTGTGCCCTCTCGAGTCTGGCTCTAGGAGACACTGGCCCGTGCCGCCCTGAGGCTGCATTATCAATTTTATGTTTATATGATCATAAAAAGGAGATCAACAAAATGAAATAAAGCAGTTTCTAAACCCCACTTGATGTCACGCATCCTGAATCCTAAGAGACACTAATGAATGGGGCCCTGCTGGCTGTTATGTTTTGTGTGAAATTGTAGAGCGGTTGAAAGCAGGAAGGCAGTACCGTCTGAAAATTAGGGCGAGAACAGTTGCAATTGGGATCCTATTACATTAATCTCCATAGTACAATATTGTTTGTGCGGCGCAAAAAAACAGGCACGCCAAGAATATATCACCACTATAAAAGCCCGCTCAAAAATGATTGAAAGTCATCAAGAAGGAGCCTCAGTAGCTAATCCAAGTGCCAAACACTGTAAAGTACAAATTAATAGAAGAGTTTCAAATGCAAGCAGTATTTGCTTTTTGGTAATTATTTCTATCTGCTGACTCTGAATGGCGAATGAAAACCCTAACTGTAAAATACAAATGTTGGTCAATGAGACACTTTGCTATAAGGCAATTTATATATATATATATATATATATATATATATATATGTGTGTGTGTGTGTGTATATTTACATATATATATATGTATATTTACATATATATATGTGTGTGTGTGTGTGTGTGTGTGTGTGTGTGTGTGTGTGTGTGTGTGTGTGTGAATATATATATACATGAATGTATATATTTATATGTTTACACATTTTGTTTTAGCATATATACTAATATTTACTATTATTTTCATATGTCACAAATGACTGTTACAAAGTAAATTAGGTTTGTATCTGAAATGTTGAGGATCTCTTAAGGAGTGACGAGGATGGATAGGATCAGAAATGATTGAAATGGCGTGAGAGAGGAGGATACAGAGAATAGGTTTAGATGGAGGAGGTTGATTCGCTGTGGCGATCCATGAAAGGGAAAAGCCGAAAGGAAAAGAAGAAGAAGATCTGAAACGACTGTCAATCAATTTAAATGATGGTATGTCTTTCAAACAATTCTAAATCCCAGGCCATATTGCTACCTAACTCATTGAATCTTCATCATGAAAAGGAGACGCTATTGTATTTATCAGTACCTCCATGCTTTGAATAACAAGTTATCATATTATATTTTACCATTGCAAGAAATGTAACATTGGCAAAATATTTTCTTAAATGCTGCTGAAATAATAATACTTACCAGCGAACATCTTCACTTGATACAATTTGATTCAGACATTGAAATGAGATGAGCCATCTATAATGAATGTACAAATGCTTCAGTTTTTTTAGCAGTGTTAAAAATACAAATAGATCATAGACTGAGGTTCTCTGGAGTACTTTTGGGAAATACAAAATAGTTCCTTTTAATCGATAAAACGTAAATGCCAGTGTTGATCAGGACCATTTCCTAAATTAATTAAAACCCTATGTGGTTAATCCTTAGCTTTGAGTATATGTATCTGTGACAGCATCTTGGAATTACATTTTTCTATTTACACTAAGGTTACATTCAGGCCCTGGAGGCTTTGTTGGGTATAGCGCTTTGAAGGGTATCCTCAAGACCCTCGGTGTGGCCTGATCTGTCAAGGAATTTAGTGAGATAGAAATGGAAACACAATCCATCTGATAAGTTTGCTTTATGTCGTGTTTGCACGAGGCAACTTCACAACGAGGAATGACTTTTTTAGCCTTTCTCTCTGGTTAGAACATTTAGCTGAACAAGGCTGAGCTGTTTTCTGAGATGAAATGTTTAGTCTCCGCTGACAACGGTAATTTCACAACACCTGAGCTTGTAAAAATGATTAATAGCAAACAGCGCAGGTCAATTGCTCATTCGTGGCAACATGTGAAGGGAGGGAATGTCCAACTTTCTCCACAGTCCAGCCTGTGACATGAAGATGAGCAAAAAAGGTTGACAACAAGCAGGCAAAACCAATTTGACCTCTTCCACAAACAGATCCTAGAGTTATAGAATGTGACTGTGGCTCTTATCAGAAAAGTTTCTCTCACATTTCTTCCCACAACGCATTGAAGGTGACTGATAGGATAAGTTACTGCATGTGTATTGGCAATTTCTTGGTGAACATCAGGTTGTTCATTTGCTGATGTCTTGATAAATAAAAAATAATTTTTAATCAAAAATAATGAATATCTTGCTGATTTTGGACAATGGCATGCAGATTTTTGGGGAACTGTCTTCTTAAAAGGTCATTCTCAATCCTGCTCATTACTCTCAGCATTACCCATAATCTAAATAACAATTAAGTGCAAGGCAGTTACTTTTAATTAAAAAAGCAAAAATCATCTGAGCTCAGGTTTCTCACGCATACTTGGATGAAAAGGATGAAATTATGTACAATAGTTTTGCATAAAACCACACTTAGATGAAATCTGATATCAACTGATACAGCTTGATATCGATAGGTAAAAATACCAATACAAAACACTACAAAGGATATCAATTAATTAATTCCAGGTTCCTTTGTCACATTAATTTGTAATGGCTTCCAAAAAACTTCCCCTTACTCCTACTGCTGGTTTCAAATGTATAATTTACATTTATTTATTTTTTTCCTATTTTTTCATTTCATTTTTTGTAAAGAAGTTGTCAGGAGATTGCTTGCGTCTACAGGAACTCTTATATGCCAAAAGTTAACACTGGGTCCAGAAATTAAATTAAGAAGTAGACCTTGTCCATGTAATTTTATTCCTCCGCAAGGAGCGATAAAAAACAGGGAAGTTAAAATAAACAAATAAATTAAAGGCTGATATTTGAACCTTCTCTATTACAGTTGCCATAATCGAATTTTATCCAATTGTCATTAACATTAAGCATTTAACACTCATTTACTATTCGATATAGCTTCACATTCTGATGGAACTAGTGTGTGTAATGAGTGAGTGTGTTATAATCTGTTCTCATAGTTGCCAGTTACACCTCCATGACTGTCTCCAGTCGACCCTCCACATTGTGCAGTGACTGTTTTCTCATTGCCATAGTGTTGTGGATGTCAATGTTTTGTTGCTGTAGAGTCTGTAGGCCCGCAGAGTATTTCCATTATCGTGCAGTAAATTTCTGTAAGACGCCCTGGATGAGGGCAACGTACTAAGTTCTTAAACTGTCCTGACACAAGTCATTGTTGATTTTACTGTTGTAGGGGAAAGACTCTAGGGCTGCAGATAAGACTGTTGCCATGGTCCTGAAGGAGATACCAAGTAAGGCGTCATCAGAAGGGAAGCCCCTCCTCACAGTGACTACCAAGGTGGGCAGAACCATTTCAGAACCCCCCAGCCTCTCTACCCTCTGCCTTCAACTGGAATGTGCTTCTGTGCTGGTCTTTCTGAAGCACTAGCAAAGCTTTGAGTGCTTTCTAACTCACCTCCTCTGCCTACTAACTCTTTACTTTCATCTTTATTATTGTCACATCTCAAAAAAAACGCTTTGTTCCCATTTCCAGCTTCTAGCCATTACACCCGCCTACTTCATCATCGCATTAAGTCCAAAAGAAAACTCCTCCAATACTGTCAAAAAGTCAAGCAGACTGAAATTATCGCACAAATTGTACATGTTAAGTTTTGATGTTTTTCTTTGAATTAGTCTCTTCAAGATACTGAGTGCTCTTTTTGAATCACCAGTATTATGTACCAGGTAGGATTAGCCAAGTAACTGACACACATTTTGATTCACATTCCTAATCAAGTCAGAAAAACCTCCTCGTCAACTTTTAACACCTCATAAGCCGCTAATCACACGCAGTACAAATGTATTTTCAAAACACTCTGCCACACCACGTCGCATTGATTGAGCTGTCTGTGCTCTAAACATTGCATTGACTTTTGCCACCCGCTGCAGAGCTTTTCACTACATCTTTTTTTTTTTTTGCTTTTAATTATTTGCAGGATTAACAATGCTCCAGATACCAATGAGTTATTGTGGCTCTGCGCTTGATTACTTTTGTGCAGGATTTGAATGTGCTGCTGTGTGACCTCCCGTACTGTATGTCTGTCTTATTTAATAACCTGTACCATGCGCTATATTTGTTTGAGTCGCTAATGCAATGTCTAATCTGATAAGCTGTCGAACACGACAAGATAATGCCTCTACTCCAGAGTGTGTGCTGGGTTAAAGATACAATATAACATTTTGCTGATAGTTGGGATCTGCAGATACCACATCACCCAAACAATATTTGTGTATTTTAAAATTAAAATTTTGATTTGTTAGCATGTCAATCAGTATTTTTTGCATTCAATTACTTGAATAAGGAAAGGTTAGTGAACAAGTCAGGTGAACTAAGTGGCAAATCATACCCTTTGACTGAAAGTTTAACTAATTCATATCCATGTGTTTTGAATGTTTCATCGTAGACCTTGAAGTTATGTTTCTTTATAACCCATTAAATACATGTTGCAATGTCTCTATGATTATCTATTTTTTTTATTTAAATATATATAAGTTTTCCCATTTTCCCATCTCACTTAGATATTGAGCAAAGTGAACACAGGGGGCATCGAAGTGATGTGCTTGATTTTGCATCACCATTATTAACTAGTAATTCAGGTTGAAATGTTTCTTCAAATCGATCTCTTTTAGTGTCAGAGGCAGATTATATCCTACAAAGCCATTCTGCTTTATATCTAATAACTCTCCGTTGAGAGAAAGGGTTGGATCAACAAAATGATGCTGCAAAATTTTCCATACACCCTGCAGTTGAGATATGAGATTTAATTGCTGCCTTGCCTGCTGTCAGTACACCTTATTAAAGCACCTACTACATCACTGTCAAGAAACTGCTCAGAATGGTGATGCACAACCGCATAGAGTGCATCTCCAAAAAAAAGGAGGGGGGGGGATTAGAGAATGATCACATTTTCAGATCGAGTCATGATCTTGTACCCTCCACTGCACCCCGGGAGTCAGCACTATAGTTGGGCGCTAGCACAAGACCACTCAAGCTTTTAACAAGCAATATTGTTCAGCTAAAGGCAGAAGGTAAATATTTTCTGTACAGAAGTGGAAAGACATAATATGTTGTTTATCTTTATACTTTTATATTTTGATAAATTTGTCCATATATGAGTTCATGCACTGATGCTCAAATAAACACAAAACTGATTTAATTGCGTTGCCAGCTGATGTTGTTTCCGTGTGGCCAAACACAATCTAAGCCTTGAGTTTTCTGATGGCCAAGGCTGCAGTTGGAGGGGCATCTTGTCCTGGCTCAAAGTTATTTAGGCTGTGACAGCGGCTAAGTGGCAGGCTGTGGCTTCTCATACTACATGTCAAGTTTAGTCAAGTCTATTTATATAACCTAATATCACAAAGACTACCTCCGTGGGTCCTACTGACATTGGGGCGCTCAGCCCATCTTTCCCTGACAAGATGAGGAAAACTTTCCTGAAAGCTTTAGCTTGTTTGAAAAGAGCACAGAGACCTTAGACATCATTGGTGCTAACATAGTCGAACAATATCCTTCACACAGGATGTCACTGGAAGGACAGATAAAGGGATGTGACGTGAAATTCCCAAGGTTAAAAATTTATTACTGAAACCTAGTCTATACAGATAAGAAGAAGTCACATAAGACTTGAAAAAAATGTAGCTTTACTACAATCATAATATGTGTAATGGATTTTCTAGCCAAGTTATGGGCAAAAGTATTTGTTATTAATAGATAAACAAAACCCATTTATGGTCTGAACAAGCACATTTCTATAACTTGAGCCTTAAAATAAGATTGTCATTAAGGAAGGGACTTAAACTAATGTTTTGGAATTGTTTGGATTAAATGTGTTGAATCCTTGCAAATTGTTGAAAACTCAAGTACAAAATAAAAGGAAGGGTCTTGGCTTCTTCATTATAATTTCTTGCCATATCTTCCAGCAAAAGACACATTCAGGATAATCTGTCGATATTGAAAGCTGCATTTTTGAATCAGTTCATTACAACGTTCAAAAGATTTGAATGAAATTGCAGATTTAAATATTGATGACTGTTTAACGCTAAAATATTTGCAAGAATTTGGAAGATCATTTTCAGTAATCCTATCCTTTGTGCGGCTTTTAGGTTTCCTTCTAACAATCATCATGAACTGACTGTTTTTATTGTTTTTACCCGCATTTCCCTTTATGTAGTGTTTTCTATCCTCTCCTCCTCCCTCCTTTCCTCACCTCAGCTTCCCCGCCCTCAAGGCTCTGATGAGTTTAACCGGTACACGGTTCCCTTGACAGCAACATCTAAGAGATGTGTTGGAGTCAAGCCCAGGTGGCACAATTAGCCAAAGTTCCCGGTGCATAATTTTTCTAGATTACCCCTTAAGTAACTAGCAAACAAATTGCTGTGTGCTTTGCATACAGCATCAAAAAGGTTGTTACAAGAGAGGAGCAAAGGGGGCCCAATGCACCACAAGAAAATGACAACCAACCTGTGTTAAGAGCAGTTCAAACAGCCACTCACCCAGGCGAACACTGAACTCCGTTGTTCTCTGCATGCTCAACTGCCCTCAAAGTGACAAGAATGGAAGATGGAGAATAGTCTTGTTTCAAAAATGTTTTTCCTAAAACGCAGGTGTCAGACAATAATAAGAATCTTTAACAACAATTTAGTGTTCATAATAGGAGTTCATGGCAGCAGTGATGGACAGCCGTAACCTTGATCCTCTCTCCCATATCCTCACTTGAAGGTGAGTCCGCTTAAAACTGACTTTAAAAGACAAGAAGATTAAAGATCAGATCACACCTCTTGTGGCCTACAGATGTTCCTCGTACCAATTACAATATCTGAACATGAACAAGTAATACAAGGCACTGATCTGACACCAGTGTGTCTACTTACTTACCGTATAAGCCAGGTTAAGGCAGTACTACTATGACCTGAGTAAGGTTAAACCATTTGTAAAACAAGACCAACACAAAGAACATTTGCTATAGAACTTTGCAGCACAGCGTTAGTTTCTCTACAATTCTCTCCACGAAAAACTGATTTATTGACTTTACATGAAATGTCAGCATCAACCGCGGAAGAATCCCCTTTCAGCGCCAATAGATTACACAAGACGTTATTATTGTATTTCATTTTTAGTGAGTATTTAATGTATTTGGTGTACAATTATCATAATTAGAGCAAAGCAAATAAAGCTATTGAAGTCCACTTTGGTGAGTTTAAACATAGTATGTAATATTAGAAACACATCTGCATTTACTAGAGGCCTGGAGAAATCCACTACCTCAGCTTGTTTAAAAACAGTTATGTACTTGGAAGTATGTTTTACTTGATTATGTGCATGAAGGGTAAAAAATAAGCACAAATCTGATTGAACATTTGTAAGTCAGCCAGAGATCTCATTTTATAACCATCAGTAAGACAACTCAACCCTGAGGCTCTTGCAGTTTATCACAGATGAATGTTTTCTTCAACAGTTAAACACATTGTGGTATTTTCTGACAATATGTTACCGCAGCCTACTCTCAGCACATGATTCAGCTGGGCTATCACTATTGCCACATGTCTATCGACATCTGTCATCATTCTCTAAAAGCCTCAGGACAATTTAATGACTCAAATGCATTCATTCAAAATTATGGGAGTCCATGAGGATCTCTTTCGACAGCACTGGCCTTCAGTCATCCAATCACGTCATTGAAAAGTGTACTCCAATGAGGAACAATTCGGACAGGAAGAAATATTTTTATTGCTCAAAACAGACAAGCTAGAAAGATTCCAGGGTCATCTGTCATTTCATGGGTCATTTCATGGGATTTTCAGTGGAAGACAAGAGATGCACCTCAAAATAATGCGGGCAGGAACTCTCAAACGTCCTGAGATGTCTTGCAAGCATTACATAAATTGTTATTCACTGACAGATGTTTCTCGGGTTATCATCCACAGAGCCACTGACACTGTGTGCATTTATGAATATCATTTACATTGCTATTAGAGTCTGCCCTCCAGTCTTAAGGTCTCCTCCGAGTTTCTAAGATTCACAACATATTTACACAGCTTAGCTGGATCAAGGTTTCTGGAAGAAACATAGTGGCATTTTGCATTCAGATGCCCACATCACAACAGAATACAAGCACATATCACGTTTGAATTGTAGATATGTAAAAAAGTTAAGCAAACTTTGGATTAATAATTCATGGAATGATTGTAGTGATAGAGTAATTTATGTGGCTTTTGATTGCATTATGCTAGTTTGTGAAGACTCAAAGTAATTATTTATTCAGTAATACTGCGTGAGGAGGCACCCCACTCAAAATATGACAGCTGATTCAATAAATTTCAATAAAAGACCTTGTACGTTTCGTCTTTCAGCAAAGAACCTGCAATAAAAAAAATAAATATAAGGTTAAAAAGCTTTCCTCATAATGGGCTTCCACAATGTCCCCCTTGACTATTATCTACACGTGTTTCATAAACTGAAATAGAACATCCTCCATATCCATAAAATCCTGATTAACTGTTACTGAGTGCTGGATAAATGGTTTGCATTTACTTTATTTTCAAATTGTTAACATTTAAAAATGTAATATTTAGGTTTTTCAGGTACAAAGTAGTTCTTTAACCTCAGATATTTGACATGTACACACATACATCGACTGTATACAACTATGTGGTATATATATTGTGTGAAGGATTTCATCGCAAGTGGCAAAACACTTAATTAAATATAGAGTATATATTATGGTTATAAACTGTACATAACAAGGCAGTATATATATAGTTAGATAGGACATTACAAACAAGCACATTTGCTATTTGAAAATCTCATAGATCAAAATGCTGTGTGTACACGAAAAGAGTATTGTTTTTTTTGGGGTACAAAGTATCACAGTGACTGAGTCCTCTTGCCTACAGCTTGTCAGGAATTGCACGTATTGAGTCCTTTAACCAGAAATAAAACAACACATCCTACTGTTTTATACCACTGTCAAAGAAAACAGGTCTCAAATGTAATTCGACCTCAATTATACTTTATACCACAGTTGGTCAATCCCTTCGAAAACAAGTCCTTTAAGTCTGATTCAGTAGTGTGCTGTTGCCGTGTTTCTTGAACTAAGAGTAGCAGAGGGTGAAATCAGGTTACTTCACACTGTGAAACTTCCCATGAACCAAAGTTTTATTCTGACACGTAAAAACACGAACACTAATTACCTGTGCTGGGTCAGCGTCTTCCTGCACAGCCCCAAATTTCAAAAACAAAATAATGGCCCTTGTTCTAGATTTATATTTGCATACTTGTACAGTCTCTCCCAGATATAAAAGGGGGTGCGTTTCCAGTGCAGTATAGATTTAATATTATAATAGTTATCTTTATACCTTACAGGATGTATTTATTCATTTGCACTCATCTTGGTTTGCCAACAATATAAACTCCTAATTCAAAAATCATTTTTAAAATCATTATCAAAGACCAACGCTAATCTCCGAAAGACAGGAAGTGCGTCAAATGCTTACCATGCTGTGCACGTAGAGTTTCAGTCAACCAGGCCTAAAGAGCCATAATTTTTTTTTTCAGTTTGTTACAAAAAACACATACACACTTAGATATTTACTGTATGAAAATATACAGTTTCTAGAAAGGTCAATGAACTGAAATTTGTATCCCAAAAAAAAAGCAACAACTTTTTATGCAAAGCTGGTATCTTATTGAGTATGCAAAGCCAGTTCTAGGCCACAGTAGAAATCTATTTCAATTCTCTATTTTGAGTTACTCCGGCAATATCTCCAATCCATCGAGGAGTGTTGATTATTTTTATATTTTTATGGTATCTGTTTGTATGATTTATTAATTATCATTATAAATTTTTCAAGCAGCCATCATTGTACTCAAACATAGAATACAAAGGACGGTGGATGGAGAACTATGAGGAGGGAAAGCTGAAGCCACTAACAAGAGAAGCATTACATAATGTCACTCTTTTTTTAAGATAAACATCTCAAGGCACATACAGGGCAGACATACAATTACAGCCTTAGTCAGTACCCTTATGTCAGTGAGGCAGTACTGTGTGTTGCTTAGTCTCTCATTGTTAATTAAACTTTCAGCACCTTCATTAGAATTCTGCTAGCGTGCATGGCCTTGAGGGCAACAATAGCAAATGTCATGCCTCCAGTATAATACACGCTCAACATGACGACAGCAGTGTGGCTCACCTATTCCATCGGACCATCACCAATTTTCACCTCCAAATAATGAAGCAATGGTTGACAAAAGGGCTCCAGATGCACCTGGATGCTTCAGGGCACCAAGAATGAATTAGATGTATCCTATTCTGCAGCTGTACTGGCAAGTCGTCAAATGGTCTTTTACAGGCATTATTAGCATTTTCATGTTTTGGAAGGCATGATAAGAATGGGCTAGCAGTGGTTTGCGAAAATTCGATTTGGTTTCTAAGAGCTCATTGCGCTCAGCAGAGAATGGATGATTCCATGTCCTGTGCCTCCATGTGTGTGCAGAGAGATTAATTTGATCCGATTAGATAAATGGCCCCTCAACACACACCTTTCTTCCTGATAAGACCACCCTCCTCTCTGATGGCATGGTCACACTTCCTCTTCACTCTCCTCATTTGTGCTTATTTGTTTCTACAGAACAAGTTAAATTTTCTTCAAGGATCAAAGTGGCCAACTGAAAGCCCAGTTGTGAGAAACCAAAATCATGATTTGTGTTTATAAAGCTGTCAAACTCATATAAGCAGCAGAGCTGGAAGGTCATTTCTTGGCAGTAATGGTGAATTAGAATTAGAGCTATAAAGCTGTAGACTGTAAAATGACAGTTACGATCTTGTTTGTAATTGAGCTTTTCTTGATTGATGAAAGAACATTAGCTTCAGCCCCAAGAACAGATCCTGTTTATTGCCTGTATATACCCAAGACCAATCTAAATGTGCAGATTTTCTCTTACTCAACCTTTTTTATCTGGATGCTTCAGAGAATGACTTGTTTGAGCTACGCACAGAATAATTTCACATCATTGCCAATTGCTGAACTGTGGAAAAGAGTAAACTGTAATTTCCAGATATTAGTTTGTACAACTAACCTGCAGTCCTCTCAGGTGTTAGTAAGCGAGATACTCAGTTGTTTTTAGTGATGATGACTGCATGTCTCGCCTGCTCTCAGTGACCAGGCCCTCACACTACCTGCTGAGTGCAGCCTCATATCAGCAAGTCCCTCTGAAAAGTGCCTCTGGCAATGTTGTCTCTGTAGTACATAAACATTTGAGGAAACTTGTGCATTTATTGTTTTGTCTCGCTTTTTATATTTTCGCTTTACATGAATGGTTTATTTGAGTGCTGCCATTTAGCATTTGATTGTACTTCCTGTTTGACTATTCACTGTTGCCCAAACCTGTGGTAATTGTTGTAATAACTGAGATAACGTTATATGACATACAGTACTTGCAGGGCAAGAGAAGAACAACCAAGTTATGGTCCTGTTTTCCCATGGGATTTCCCATGTATTTATGTGGAAAAAAGGCTTATCCAGGTACTAGCCTTTGTGTTAGGTTCATTGTACGTACATGCACATACGGATACACATGCACTTACGTGTGTGTGTGTGTGTATTTCACTCCCATGAATGGAGAATGAAAAAAGAATATCAAAAACCCCGGAGCAGTTCAATGATGCCGTAATAATACAAGCTACAGCCTACACAAAATAAGTCAAAGCCTTTGAATACTCTTTCAAGACCTGAGACATTATTAAGCTGTATTAGCTCTTTGTATGTAACTTTGCCCAATAATCTCTCGAATCCACATATAATGCAGAAAATTGGCCTGAAAAAAAACATGATTCCATAAACCTATGAAGAAATTATGATAATCTGCTTCCCGTGATGTGCTTCCACTTTAGCTTCTTCAGAAGCAACAGCAATTGGGTTGGACCCAATTTTTTGCCTTTTGTAATAGGTTTGTTTAATGCATCTACTGAATTGGGCCGACTGCAATAAGAAGCTATTGACAGATACATTCTTATCCATCCATCCATCCATCCATCCATCCATCCATCCATCTTCTTCCGCTTATCCGTGATTGGGTCGCGGGGGCAGCAGCTGGAGCAGGGAGGCACAGGCTTCCCTCTCCCCAGCCACATGGTCCAGCTCTTCTGGGGGGATCCCAAGGCACTCCCTGGCCAGCCTAGAGACAAAGTCTCTCCAGCGTGACCTGGGTCTTCCCAGTGGCCTCCTTCCAGATGGACATGCCCAAAATACCTCCCCTGGGGGGCGTCCAGGAGGCATCCTTACCAGATGCTCGAGCCACCTCATCTGACTCCTCTCTATGCGGAGAAGCAGCGGCTCTACTCCGAGTTCCTCCCAGATGGCCGAACTTCTCACCCTCTCTCTAAGGGAGAGTCCGGCCACCCTGCAGAGAAAACTCATTTCGGCCGCTTGCATACGCAGTTTCGTTCTTTCAGTCACTTCCTACCGCTTGTGACCACAGTTGAGGGTAAGAACATAGATCGACTGGTGAATTGGGAGCTTCGCCTTCCGGCTCATCTCCCTCTTTACCACAACAGACCGGTACAGAGTCCGCATCACTGCAGACGCTGCAACGATCCATCCTCCTCCATCCTCCAACCCGGAATGGGCACTTCACCCGTTTCCGGTCGAGCACCTTGGTCTCGGATTTGGAGGTGCTGATCCTCATCCCGGCCGCTTCACACTTGGCTGTGAACCGCTCCAGTGAGTGCTGAAGATCATGGCCTGACGGAGCCAACAGGACCACGTCATCTGCAAAAAGCAGAGACCTGATCCCGTGGCTACCAAACCAGATCCCCTCGACGCCTTGGCTGCACCTAGAAATTCTGCCCATAAAAGTTATGAATAGAATCGGTGACAAAGGGCAGCCCTGGCGGAGTCCAACTCTCACCGGAAACAGGTCAGACTTACAACCGGCAATGCAGACCAAGCTCCAACACCAGGCAAACAGGGACCAAACAGCCCGTATAACGGGGTTCGGTACCCCATATTCCCGGAGCACCCCCCACAGGGCTGCCCGCAGGACACGGTCGAATGTCTTCTCCATATCCACAAAACACATGTAGATTGGTTGGGCAAACTCCCATGCCCCCTCGAGAACCCTGCGGAGGAAATAGAGCTGGTCAACTGTTCCACGACCAGGACGAAGACCACACTGCTCCTCCTGAATGATTACCGCTGAATAGACCTTGCCAGGGAGGCTGAGGAGTGTGATTCGATACATTTTTGTGTATGCCAGAAATGATCAAGGGGAGTAAATTCTACATAAACTGCAAATTCAGCATAATGATGGTCAGAAAAGAAAAATTACAAGAAAAAGTAGTTTTACTTTGCACCCTGCAAGAAATAAGAATAATGTTTTTGGGTTTTTTTTGTTTTTTGGTTGTCTTGTTTTTGTTAAATAAAATGAAACTGAAATATTTCAGTATATATATATGATTATCCGCCAACCAATGGACAATTATTGGTTGGTGATGTGGGAAAATGTGCACCAATCACTTTTACACCTGCAGTAAAAAACTACGGAGTGGTATTTGAGTTCAGACAGTCACACACTGTCGTGAAAAACATCTATATATTATATGTAGATTTTTTATAAGATCAGTGTACATAACCACTGATTTGATTTTCTCCACTGCTGCGCAGAAACACAGGTGTTGTTTTTTTCCTGCAAAATGCAATGTTTCATTTTACTTTCTTTTATTATACATGGATTTGTGAGCAGACGATATGGTGCCATCTGGGTTGTGACCAAAAAAACTCAGTTTCATTTAGGATAACATAGCAGGAACCTTTGAAGCCGGTATGATCAAAAGTATCACACAAATATGCTCAGGGAGAGCCTAAGCCATCTTGTCTGTTTGCCCTTGCAGCTGGTGAGTGAGCAACAAGAGAGCCGCCCACTTCTAAGCCCATCCATTGACGATTTCCTCTGCGAGACCAAGTGTGATGGGCTTTCTCGCCCAGTGACTTCCAACACAGCAGGTAGAATACAATGACCCCGTATCTTTCACTGTATAGAGTGTGTAAACTCGCACGAATGACTACCTATTTCTAATCAATGTACTGTGGCAAGAATAGAATAGAACATTCCTTTATTTGTCCCACAGTGGGGAAATTTCAAAGCTGGGATGTAGTACATCAAACTAACTCAAAGATCTTGATATAGAAAGCCTCTTGCGCCCTGTTCACCGCATGACCACGGGTAATGCTTGTGCTTTTTTCACTGAGCATTTTGAAACCGCTGCCGCATGAACACTGACCACAGCCTAGTGTCACTTGTGGTGACCTATTTACAGGTCAACTCAACTCAACAGTCCCAGTCTCACCAGTAAATACTGAAACTCAACAACATGAGAACCCGACCAGCACATCAATAAAACATGATTATCTGAACCTTTGCAGTACTGCCAGCCCTGATAGTTGCTGGGCTACCTGTAGTTGCTACAGTACTCTTCAGCTTAGGTCAATTGCCCTTTAAACCAACAACTATTAACTTTTATTCAGTCTTGAGTTAAGGGCCATCCTGTACCAAAAGTTTCAATCTTTTTCCTGCTTCGGTAGAACATTTTCTTTTATAAAAAATGGAAAACAAATAACAAATTCAAGTTTAGCTTGCATGATGCAACACAGTTCTGTTTGTCTGCCACAAATACATAAGTCATGTGCAACATGAAATGCGCAACAGCGTTAGCTGTAAACATTTTATATAATTCATTTACATGTTGTGTAAAGAGTAGTGGTTCCTTTGGCAACTAACAGTTATTTAGTCACACACCCTTTTTTAACAGATAATGGGAATATACTGGCTGATAATGCTGTATGCTTTACATTCATGGAGAAATCCGTTTTAAGTGTCGAAACAAAATTGTCAAATAAAATTAACTTCACAACACATGACAAAATAAACGTTTCAAATGCAAGAAGAAGAAATGTTCTCTTATACCATGCTCCGGTCACAAACACTCAGACATGCACACATAAATACAAATATCTACATGCATACATAAATACATACTGTCCATGTGTGTGCTTATATGGCCAATATTGCCCGTAGTTTTTCAAGTAAATAAAGTCAACTAGATCAAAGTCAAAAGTAAGTGAATGCAGTGACATTAACAGATGCAAAGGACCATTTGTTTTTCACATGAATAACTGTTTGTTCATTGAGCTGTACCGTCTTTTTAGTGATAACTTAAGGAACCAGATTGTACAGCAGACATGTGCTCAATTTCCCAAATGCTGACTGTTGCATCTGCTGTTCGTGGCTTCGGCCTAAATCTGTTCGAAAATACAGTTAAGTGTAAAGTGTAAAGAGTGTTAAACCTTCTTATTTGATTCATGTGAAACACAAAAAATGTATCATTCAGAGCCGCCTGCAAACAAAAGAAAATGTAGCTATTTCAGCTTGATACTAATGACAAAGAGGATATATCTTTAACTCGCCTTCTCCTGCTGCTCAGGATTCCTCTAACAGTCTTAGAACATTCTTGTTAAGAATATTTTAAGTGTGCTGAGTTGTTGTGCTCGTTATGACAAGCCAAAGGAATTTTCCGGCCGTAAAGAATACAGGAACAAACAAAGGAAATCTGTGATGAATTCTAATCACCAGCTCAAATGTGCAAATCCAAATTAGACTCATGATATTGTTCAAAGACTATTTTGCTGAAAAAAAGTGTTAGAATTATGTTTGCAAAGCAAAACACACTGAAGCTAACATGTAATCATATGTTTAGTACAGGCAACATTACTAAGACAACAATCATCGGTTGCTTCCAGTGTTTTTTATCTTTCATATTCATCGTAGCTTGTCTATTTATCCATATACAGAGGCAGAAACTCCCCCTCTCTTCTAATTTCCACTCTTCTCAATTCACGTACTATTATGTTTTTCTTTTTGTCAGCACTTAGCTCTAGAAAGCCAGTTCAATATGCACATGAAGCCTGGGTTCACATGACTCTTGGTTGAACTTGATGGACTGGATGCCCTATTTTGATCACTTATTTTCTTTTGAAATTTTCGTTGTATGCTGACACTGAAATTGTTCATCTATGCGTTGCTTTGCCTGTGAACATTTAGAAGGAAGTATATTGGCGCATAATTGAGGTACATTTATATTTTGGTATTCCAAAGTTAGTCTCAGCACCATACTGTAGAACAGTCTGTTAAAGTAACACCAGAAAACAGACATGAATTACAGAGAATTAAAAACAAGTTAATGTGAAAACCCGACCCTCAATTTAAAACAGATAAACTTAAAAGATTTTGAAATGCCATTTTCTTTGAAAGTTTGAAAGACATTTGATATCAGTTGATGAACAACTAAATGTGAAAATTACAGTATGAACAGCAGCAGTTGATGGTATTCAAGATCAAATATCTAGTGTGAACTGTCTGGCCTTTCATTAAATATAAATGTTGCTGTCCAGCTGAGAACTTGACATATATTAATACAAAACAAGTAATAGGAGCCTAAATAAATTAAACTGTGATATGTTGAGTTTTTTTTAATATCAGTAAACGAAAGGTTGATGTCAGTTGCATGGGGGTGTTATAAAGTTGTGCGTATATATCAAGTTTACATTTTCCTTTTACTTACGTTTTTTTTTTTAATTCATGATATACTTCATTATTTTTGTGGGGATTTCCAGATACACCCTGGACAGGTCGACGGTTGATCACAGGGGCCACATATACAAACAAACAACATTTGCTCATTCATTCGGGGCAATTAACCTGATGCATGTTTTGGGGCCGGGAGGAAACCGGAGAAAGCCACGCAGTCACAGGGAGAATATGCAGACTCAACACAGACAGGTCCCCTGTCGGAATCGACCCCTCGCACTATGAGGCTGAAGTGCTAACCACTGCGCCACCTTGCTTCCATATCCAGAATAGTTTTTGATAATAACCTAAGGGGTTATGTTTTTGACTTTCGTCAAAGAGTTCGTACACATTGTAAATGCTGTATTTGGTGCAATGCAAAAAATTCAAATGGGCATTTCAGGTCCACTGATAATTGGAAACGTGAGTTGGGTTAGACCGTCGTGAGACAGGTTCGTTTTACCCATTTTCAGCTATTTTCAATTCATATTACAAAACTGCACAACTATTTCAGAACACCATTTTCTACATTTAATTGCTCAGGATTCAAGCCCGACCACAGAGCACCTTGGGAAGAAAGAATCCTGTTAAAATATTCAGCTGATGAAGAAAATGTATTTTAATCTTATGATTACATGCAGACTCAAGAGTTCAAAACTGTTTTGGCATTATTCCATTTTTCTGAACGACTAGTGTTTCTTTTTATGGTGGAAATCTCTCCAAGCAACATTCCTTGTGAGAGTGTCTCCCTTGAATCATAATTCTCCTTGTCATCTGAGGAGCACATGGCATAGAAAGCAAGCACACTGACTGATTGTGGCAAGAATTCTGTAGCTCTCACTCAGCTGTCAGGAGACAGCAGTACACCAATTACATCGTCTTGTCTTTGGAGCCTGCAGTTTGGATTGCAAAACCCAAACAGCGAGAGTCTTGAAAACTGACCGAGGAATATTTCAAGGCATCTTAAACAATCAGTCCTTGTGTATTTTCCTCAGTAACCTGGACCAGGTATTGGTTCTATTTAGTTGGTATGCATCTTCTACTAATCAGTCAAACTACAGGATTTTGTCAATGTACAATCACAGACAGAACTTGCATCAATGGCATTTAACTTGCAAGGCAAAGCAAAAAGGAATCCTACTTTCATCCATGTAGCAAGTGAAATTTTTATGTCCAGAGGATAACAAATGCCCAAAAATGCTGGCTACACAGATGTTGGGCAGGGAAATGCTGACTTGACACATACTACAATGGCTAAAAACAACTAAGGTCCTAATTATTTCATAAACAAGATAAAAGAAGTGTCTTTCAAAGGAGAAAGTGTAACTAGCGATGACTGTAAAAGAAGAAGTACCAGTATAATTTGTTGTAATGGGGTTTTATCTACATAAAAGCAGTGCTCCTCAAGCACGGCACAGCAAATGTACTTCAGCTTGAAGTGTAAGTACAAACAAAGGTTTACTGCAGAGTAGACAAAAAATTTGTGTGGCTTCACCAGACAGTCTATTCTTCTAACATACATTAACATTCTCTGAAAAGAACAGCAGCCCTATTTCAGATGTCGACTAGGAGTGGACATCATCTTTAATATTCCTGTCAGCACAACTTACTAAGTCAAAAAATATGTAGATCAAAGTCAAAGCCTCTTGGTATTTGAATGTTTGCATTATTTATTGCTATACAGTGATATGAGCAAAAAATGATTTGGTATAAAATACACTTGAAACAATTGTAGAATTATAGCAAGGGGCTGATTTTGTCAAAACAAAATAAATGGATCTATTAAAATGTATAAAAAATGTATGCCAATGATTTATTCAGAAAAGTATTGACTTTTGACATTTAACAAAATATTCCACATAGCAGAAAGAAAGATTTGGAAATGACTCGTAAGATGTAACTGAGAGGTATGAGGAGATATTAATGAAACATTATACCATTCATTATTATAAATTCAACTTGCTAAAACAGTCAATGCAAATAATACTAAATTTTGTTATGTGAAAAATATTTAACTGCTGTATTTAAGTCATGTAATTATTGACAGTCCATAGTTTGAAGACACTTTTTAATTAAGTATTATATATAAATATACATAAAGTATATATACATACATATTTATATATATATATATACATATTTGCATACACACGTATACATATATATACATATATATACATATACACACACACACACACACACACATATACTCTATATATTTATCATGGCTGTCATGTTAATCCATGTTAATCCAGATTAATCAATTTGAATGATTTATTTTTTTCAACACATGCACAATGTACAATGTCTCAAAATTCCACAATTCCACTTACTGGTGCGGATTGTTGCTCCAATGCTCTACCTCTAGAAAGTATAATGTATCACTTCATGATTTCTCCAATGTTTTTAATAATGAGTAAAAATCACAACTGTGTCTAATTGCATCACATATCTGTTTTCATTCCTTTATCATATAATGAACTTTGATTGATATATTTAACATTCTTGACTACACCAAATATCATGACATATTTTTGATGACCAAAAATCATCTTAAAATATTATTTTTCCCCCACAAAACAGTTTATAATTTCTACAGTCATGTATCATTTGAAAACATGACATTCATCTGAAATTGTTCAATCCAGTTTCAGGACTCTTTCCTTCAATTTCCTGGACCAATACCTGTTTAATTGTGAAAAATGCACATTACTGGTAGTCTAAGTCAGGATATTCTGGCGGGCTAAGGTGTCTTGAAATGACAAGCGATGGCAAAGATGAAACAGTCATGGAATGATCTTTAGGACAGGGGTTTAACTCATCTGACGACAAATGGGTCACAAACAATTACACTAAGGGTGCACCCCCCAATATGA
Organism: Fistularia tabacaria; assembly: GCA_901007705.1. Classification (NCBI taxonomy): domain Eukaryota; kingdom Metazoa; phylum Chordata; class Actinopteri; order Syngnathiformes; family Fistulariidae; genus Fistularia; species Fistularia tabacaria. Next base: position 398,875 of record CAAKHD010008454.1, on the reverse strand, counting down.
CAACTAACTGTTCTGGTTAGTGTAACCAAACAGCAACAAGATTGTACAACTATTCACATGACGGAGTTCTCAAACCCAGAACCATGAGAGACTCCCAAAGGTCCTTGTAGCCGCATAGGATTCTGGGGTGCTGCCGGCCAGTCTTCCCACCACACGCTACAATATTATGCACCAATACTTAGTTCAAGTTTTGGCCAAATTCTTTACACATGATTGCTGCCAAATGTCCACCCTTGTAATAGCACATTCTATTTCTACTATTAAGTGGTTTGAATCTGATGTAAGATTACAATGTGCCTTCAGTAAAGCTCGGGGCATTTTAAGAGACGACCCTGACTTTAGTCCAGAGAGGCTTATTAATCTATGCCTTTGTGACTATTTCATAAGCAGTTCAAGGAAAAGCCCTGCAAATCTGCAGTGCCGTATGTGACATGAACAAATTTTACTAGCCTGAAAACATCTTACTGGTTTACACTTCAGTAGTCAATGTTCTCCAACATGGACACATTTTGGGCTTCTTGAATGAAGCTCACCGAACTGCAGAAATATTCTGAATGCAAATGAGACAAAATCTATCTATGCAAGTAAAAAAAACTAATCAAGTATCGTCTCAACTGCAGTTCTGTCTTCAACTCTGGACCTTCTGGATCTCAGTGAACCTGCTGAGAGGAAGAACACTAAGGACAGGAAAAGTCCCCTATCATCCCGGACTGAGGGGCAGAAGAACAATCCTCACAGGAAGAAGGCTGATGAGACAGAGCTGATCCAGGTGGAAGTTGACCAGAAAGGGACGACAATGCGAACACCAGAGAGGGTGTCATTAGACTCAGGTAGACCTGATTGCAGATGTACTCTATTTCCCTATTCAAACCACGCAGTTTACAAACGCAAGAGAAATCATTCAACCAACTGAAGAGTGCATCAATGTGCATCATGAAGGAGATATATTTTCTGATTTACACATTACACTTTCTTTACATAAAATCAAAACCGTAAGAGATTATTAACAAAGCCACCATGGCCAATCCAATCTGCCCCCCCACACCTGGTCTGCAGTATATTTGAGCCAGCTCAGGAATACCATTAGCAACCATGTTATTAAATTCAGCAATTTCTTTATAGCATAAATAATTTTTCTGTTACTAATATCATCTAATTCCCCTCTGCCCTTGAATTTTGATGGTTTGTTGTTATTGTGTCTTGGTACACAGCATTAATGGCCTTCTATCCTGTCCAAAAAATGTATCAAAAAGACCTGTGTAAAAAAAAAAAATGTTTTGAAATTGATAAATACAATTACTTTTCATCATGATTACCAATTACTTTACAGAGTTTAATGGAATGTATATATCTATAAGGCAAAATAATGTCTCCAGGGTTGCTGTTATATGTGGTACATGACATTTAATGCCAAATAGATGTTGGCATCATTTAAATATTTTCTCCATATTATTGTTTGACTGGTGTTTGTTAATCATTTCCAGTTAACATTGGATCACCGCTGGATAAATGGGAAGAGTTGATACCCAATTCTGAACGGAATGGCAATCGAAAATGGAAGTTGGAGAGACGACGTTCCTCTAAAACTTCATCAAATGAATTTCTGTGGCAAGTATTACCTTGATCAAGAGTTGTATGTCAATTACTTGATAATACATAATAAGCGTCTACTAGTCCCCAGACAGACTTCACATAACAGGACCAATTAGTTTGACTTGATAGGAATATAACTGATCGTACAATGGTATGTAGAATTTCACACTGAATCACACAGGCCATATTCTAGAAGTCATATTTTTAGCTCCACTGTTTCTATTTATAAGTTGAAATTCAATTTGTTTTGATTCCTTTGGAAATGTTACTGCTCATTGTACACCTGTAATAATGTATTTTATAAATTGATAGCTTTAGTTTTCTATATGTATCACACTGACAGCCATAGATGTGCATTATTCATCCAGTCTCTGTTTCACTTTAGGTCCATAGATTGTAAAACTCAACTGGACCCGCTGAATAAGAACTCAGCTGAAGCAAATACCAAAGTCGAACCAGAGTCTGCCCTCGCATCTCAAGTAAGTGGGCAGAAATCATCATCACTGAATGTGATGTCTTGACCTGAAACCACGACCGACTTGTAAGCGGTCATATAGTACACATTGGTCTTAGTGATGGTTTATGTAACATTATGAAACGGTTCATTCAATTGTTCTTTTAGGACCTGCATGTTGGCCCATTATAAACTAGCTATTATGTGTCTGCTTACCCAGGATTTTGTCCTAACACCTACAATTCTTCCATTTCAGCTCAACAGGCAGTATATTAGTGGACGACATGTAAGCCTCCCTATACATTCTTTCATATAATATTGAAAGGCTTCTACATTTGCACCGGTAAAACAGCATCACGCCATGCCATAAAATTTCTGAAAAAAAAAGGAACTTGCAATCAAGCCAAATGGCGCTTTTAAGAAAATGTAGCTTCAATGTCCCCCAGATTGTTCCTTTGTGGTGCTACAAGGTCCAAATGTCAAGTACTTTCCCACTGAGTTGATGTCTGTGTAGGGTCTGCATAAGTCTTGTTTCGAAATGCCATTATTAGATTACTAGCCTATGAATTATTCAACAGGCTTACTCTGAGCCATTAGTGTTGATCTCCACAAGCTAGATAAGCATACATTAGCTTTTCAGCACTCAGATAAATAATGTATTTGGTATTAATGACAGCTGTCCGAGATGAAGGGAAGTTAGCAAACACACTCAATTTGTTTCACTCAAGGTTTACACAGTAACTCATTGGCAGACATAGAGGTTTTGGGTTGCCATCCGAGAGATAAATGACTAGAAGATCTTCCCTCCTAAATGGCGATATAGATTTTCTTTTCTGACATAGTGATACAATTGGCTTTAGAATGTTGATGCTTTGTTACAGATCAGTGCTTTATGATGTTCCAGAAAAGAATATGTGGCGTGGGTTTGGAAAATATAATTGAACTAGGACTTCTTTTGAGATGAGGGGACAAAAGTGTTATTTAAGCATTGTTTTGAGTGTCAACTGATAACGAGCCACATCCACTCGCAGCTTATGACAGCGATCGAACAAGGATCTCCAGTGACAAATCTGCCACAGATTTTTTACAGATAGTCTTTCCATAAATTGATGTACAATGATGTACAACTATCTAAAGTATGGTGATTTATATTTCAGGGCAAATGGTATAAATTCAAAATATATATTTTCTATGACATTGGTAAATAGACATATTTACAAGAATTGTATTTATTCCAAAAAAAGTTGTGACAGAAAAGTTTTTTAAGACTTTAATTTTGCTGATGCCTTTCATAACACATTTGGCATTTGGGGACTCAAGACACCAAATGAGGAAGTGCTTTATTTAAATATTAAATTTAATTAAAATAACTTCATTAAATATAAATAAAACAAATATAATAAGATATAATATTATACATTATATGACTAATTAAAATGTAATGATACATAAAACACATTCATTTAAGTAACTTTTGCTTCTATCGTCCTTTGAGCAAGTTTGTCATCTTGAGGGAAAAATATGCTGATCAAAAGGCAAAATTTCTTGGTACTTATGTCTAAATCACAGAAGTTCAAGTATCGAACGCCAAGGGCAAGATGGCAAACCATGACAGACCCTTCCATTTAGACTTGCTGCAAGATAGCTCGTGGATGTTGTTTTCCAATCTACTGCACATCTTGGACCGTTTCAAGCCCCCTCTAAGCCCCCACCTGTAAGCACTTCTGGACCTAGTTAAAACAAGGCTTCTCTCCTGCATTTACACATAATGTGAAATATCACATTCTTTTTGCACCTGATACATACAGTCATAAAGATTGCAAATGGTCTTTTGATGGACTGGAAAAAAGTGCAATGTAAAAAGTTGCAGCAATTGTTTCCTAAATTTTAAATGTGGATGACCATAAGTATGAATATTCATTCATCTTAATCTTAAATCACCAGAGCTGCTTATCTACTTGGTACATATTTTACAGGCTGATGGGTATTTCTCTAGTAGAAGCTGTCTCCATGTGCGGCAGTCAATTCACAAATCTCTGACATGGATTTAGTGATCTTTGGCTACATACATGTATTGATTTTCATGTTATATAGTATTAAGTATAATAGTACTGTATATCTAGGCATCACAATCTTTCCCCAAACCACCCATCATTTACTTTAATGAGGAAACATGTAAAAAAGAATGTAAACAGGATATATAACCTATAACAGGAGATGTTAAATGGTCAATTTTTATTTTACCAGCAGCAAATAATTTTCACATCAAAGTTTGTATGATGAGTATTTTCATTGTCTGGTGTTACATATTCTTGCATCAACATAGTTCAGGGTTTGATATTGAAACCGAGTTAGGCTACATGAGTAACAGTGTTCAGATGGGGGGAGTCGGGAGACAATGACACCAGTGATTCCGCTCATCATCCTAAGCATGTCAGAGCTTTGTTAAGGCTGAGAATTTTACTTGTACCTATGAAAGCAGAGAAGGCTGTTCCTGCATATACTCCCTACACACTTGCTCTGACTGTCTCCATCTGGCTTATTCTCTGTCTGTGTGTATGTGTGAGTGTGTGCATACGTGTATGGGGACAAGCCCAGCCAGTGTGATTTGCTTTGCAGATGTGTGTATGTGCAAATGTGTGGGTGTTTAATGGAGTATACTTCAACGTACATGCATCTGTTGTTGTGAAATTTGCATGCGTGTGTGTGAAACAGGCTCGTTTATCCAAGGACCAGCGGTGGGGCAGCGCCCTCCTGTCCAGACATCAGTCCCTTGAGGAGGAGTTTGAGCGAGCCAAGGCTGCTGTTGAGGTAGGCAAAGTGCTGCTCAACGGAAATTACATCTGTCACCTGTCTGCATAACCATCTCCAGCAAGTCTTTTCGTACACCTTACCTGCACAGGCTGAGGATAAGCTGACTTGAGAATTTTGGGCCACTAGTAAAACTGTAATGTAAACAATCAAGTGGTGTAAATAAAACAACAAAATAAGTCACTGACTGATTTCATCCTTCTTTTGAGCCAGAGGTTTTAGCCTTTTTTATACAAGTATGGAATTATACAACCTCTCTCTCATCACATGTCATTTTATTTGCTGATAATAAACAGGGTGATGCTGGCCAATACTGATGTCCAGCCATTATCAGAACCACTCAAACAGCTGACAAGGTCATGAGTGTTGGAGCCAGTCCCAGCTGACTATAGTCAAAGGAAGGGTACACTGTGATGCTGTAATTAGACAGTAATAGAGCATCACATAAAGATATCACATAAATACAAGCATATGTTCTCACATTCACAACTACATACATTTTCAATTAGCTTGCCAACACCATGTTGTTTTGTTTGTGTGTGTGTGTGTGTGTGTGTGTGTGTGTGTGTGTGTGTGTGTGTGTGTGTGTGTGTGAGAGAGAGAGAGAGAGAGAGAGAGAAAGAGAGAGAGAAAGAGTAAAAAAAGATGTTGTTAAATAGATGGTCTTTATTTATTTTTTTGGCATAAAATCTGGTGTTTGAAATGAAAGATAAATGTGGCAACACATTATAAATAACTGTGAAATACCCATTTCGCTCTCAGGCTTGCAATAGTGTTTACTATGATGAGACTGTCAGAAAAATGATTTACTCAACACCCCTAAAAAAAGTCTCCAAACTATTTGATGAACAATACGATATTGTTTGACACCCAAAACATTTCATTACTTCTGCACTTTCATTGCGCATCAATTTCCTTTGTGATCAGTCGACTGTCATCCCACTTTTACAGAAGGACGTTCACCAGTGTTCACCCTCAACCTGTGATATAAACATCTATAAGTGAATTCCAGGGAAAAAAAGTATTTTGATTTTTCTTGACAACAATACAACTCTACACCTACAACCAAAAAAAAAAATATCCAAGAGCTCTAAATTCTCGAGTAACTTCTGCTTTTCTGAAGTAGGGACAAAGGATTGTGAGAAAATGAGGGGAATCACAGGAAAAGAGACTGACCCACATGAAGAGCCCATCCCAATATTGTTGATCCCAATATATGATATCTTGTATGCGCAGCTGAATCTTTCCCTCCTATATAATAGCAAAGAAGTTTGAATGACCACGCCAGCCTGAGAGCAGATTAGGGAGGAGATTCTGAGATGCTCCCAGACAAATATCTGAGCATGGAGCATCGATTGGTAACAGTATCTTGCAGGTTCGATCAAGTGCTGGTTTCCACTCAGGATGAGTTCTGATGCAAGCGGTAGGCCATTTGGCCTTTAACTGCAAATGTAAAAGCCCACAATCAGATCATTTCCATTTAAGGAGTTGTGCATATGCATGCTCTCTCATACTTTCGATATAAAGGGAGACACTGCTGTGATGGCAGACAGAACATTAAATTAGCGCACAGCCCTTCTGCTTATTCATTAAATTAGATGAAGCAGCCAAATATAAGAAAATTGGGATACAGTGATGTAACAGACAAGAAATTACTGTCCCAGATATCATCAGTTTTATGTACAAAGTTGGCACCGATAGGTAAATGTAGGTTTTATGCCTTTGCCCATAAAGATGCTTGGAAACGAATGACAATATGGCAGTAGGCCAAATGAAGGTGCTAAGCTTTGAATTAATTAAAAAAAAACTGGCTGATACTAAATATGTTTTGAGTGTTGGCAGCTGACTGTGTGTCACATGAAGTCCTGGTCATTTAGCTTGAGCTGATGAAAATTATATATATTTAATAAATATTGAGCAACTGGAACAGCTGTAGGATTAATTGAGTTTAGGAGGCATAGTTTGGCCTGCAGTGCAAAAGTAGAGCTCCAAAAGTGGTGATAAAGATAAGGTGAAGGTGAGTATTTGGCTCTTCAGTGAAAACAGCAACTGGAAAGGTCCATTGTTATCTTGCAGAATTATTGTCCAATGCTCCAAAGATTGCCGTGGCAAAGCACCTTCCTCAGGTGAGAAATGCGGGCTTGTGGTTTTAATCCACAGACCTGCAGGGAAAATGAGAATGGCCAAAGCAAATGAATAATGTGTTCCATCTGTTTGTTCCATGGAGGATCACATATTGAATTTTTCAATGGAACTGCTAAGTTTCAAACATAGGAAGGATTTTAGGCAACATATTGACTGAAAATTAATGCAGACAGATATGAAGCAGCAAATATTCGGTTTGTATCTGAACAGGCATAAAAAAATGAATGAGCAAAGTGAGCATAATCTATTTCATAAAGCAGGTGACACCATCAACAACCTCGGGTGTGTATAAGCTTCATGTTGGCATGATTATGAACTCAATGTGTATTCATGAAGTAACTAATGAGTCTTCATCCCACAGGTCATTTTAAAGCAGAAATTACATGTTTGGTGACAAGAAGTGCTCTACATTCAATCCATTACATGCAACACTTCATCAAACCATGTCATATTGCACTCCTAGCTATGCATTTGCTCCAGTAATACACAGGATATACATTGCTTGCTGTATCTTTGCCCCACTCCACAGAACTGAAGGGCCAAATCCACAGTGAAGCAAACACTTGTCACTTAGCTGTTAAAATAGAAACATCGTCTAACATAATGTGACTGTCAGTAACTGTAGATGCTCACACTTGAGTATTTTTTTGTCATGAGGAGGGGAGTTAGATGGTGAACCACGGAGAAACCTCACAAAGCCAGTTCTACACATCCAAGATATCTTCTAGTAGGTTAGCTTGAAAAAAAAAACAATTGGGCCGATGGATAAACTAAACTGCAAAGTTTGTCCATCTCGTTAAGCAAATTTCAGGGTTTTCCAATCCACTTAGGATTGATTCTGCAAAACAACAAATTTTGCTCAACAAGGCCAGTTGTTAAGACTATTGCAGGTCTTGATATAAAACCTCAACTCAAGATGCAACAGCCAAACAAACAGTAATAATAATTATTATAGCTGTGAAGACCCATGACAACTCTCATAAATGTATCTCCAATATGATAAAGAATTGTCGATTTCACAATGTTTTGAAAGGATGATAAAAAGACGTTTTTTGCAACTATCATTAAATGGGACATTTAGTTTCACTGGTCTAAAATATCTCCTGCAACATCATCGATGCAGCAACAATACAAAAACCAGCCCAATCCTAAACCTGTTATAACACAGCACAAGCTAAAGAAGAAGTGTTAGACTGAGTTTTCAACTGACAATGTCAGTTATTCCTTGGCCAGCATTTAAGTAACAAACCGACTGAAACTGTCCATCTCTGTGCCCATTGAGAATGACGTGAGGTCGTGTATTGCTGGAACAATCCTAACCTTGGGCAACACACAGGCGCAAATTAGATTAAAGATTCTTTGTTTTTCTGATTTCTTCGTTTGTAAATGTATGAATATAATTGGGAAGAAAACCTTTTCTTCAAATATCCTTGAGGTTCTCTTCACCGTGCTTCTTCCAAGTTACTCATCACTTTGGATATAGTGTTCTTCAAACCTTTGAATGCATCTAATGAAATAATGGGCTTCAGTGCTATTGTTGTATAAAAAAGAAGAAACTAATGATAAAAAACAGACTCATGTTACTGTAGAAGTTTAGTGAACACTGAGGCTCTTTTGGAGCGCTGTTAAACTTTCCTGCCGCTTTGATGTGCAATAGAAAATGCACCCGTGTTATTTTTAGAAAGCACCTCTATGCAACGTGACAGGGATTATGGAAGGGCATCATACTTAAATCAAGCTGAATAAAAGTCTCGAAGCTTTTATTCTTTGTTTTTATTAGCAATGCCATTTTGTTTTGGCGATTTTTCCCCACTTAGTTGAAGGATGCCATTAAATCCCATGATATTCAGACAATTTTATAGGATGAATAGCTGGATAAAGGCTTGTTTATCAAACATTTGAACTTGAGGAAAGACTAACATAAGTTGCGATCAAACACATTCAACTTCAATGCATTTTTTCATAAAGGTATTCTGGTCGTAAATTTGTTTAAATCATTTGACTTATTGCTTGAGTTCCTATTGATTTTTTTCCGTCTATTGTCATTTCGTTGAATAGAAATGCCAGTAAATGATGTAACAATTGCCAGAAATGTATGTCAAAATGTGTGGTTTTATATCCTATCATGTCTTCTGTATTGATTTGTTCATATTTCAAGTAAATATTGATAACTTAACCTCTTCCTTGACTTGCAAATGCGATGAGTCACTGGAAGCCAGTAAATGAGCCAGAAGAGATGGCATTTTCAGCTATTGGGTCAACTGTGTCATTCAGACATTCAAAGCTTCCTCTCCACCCTCCTGTCCTTATCTCTCTCACCCAAACCCCATCACCCGTCCCCCCACCTCACCTCCAATATGTCCCTCTCTGTGTTGCTTGCAGTCGGATACTGAGTTCTGGGATAAGATGCAAGCAGAGTGGGAAGAGCTTGCAAGACGGAACTGGCTGACAGAGAATGAGCAGGCACAGATTCCCTCTTCTGTCTCCCCACACGAGAAGGTCAATATTTTACACTCTTAATACCTGAAATATACTGTAGACGCCTGTCTGAATTCCACATTTAATAAAGGATCTTGGCTACATTTCCTTTTTAAGACATCTCTGCCAAGTTACACATTTTCCTATATTAAGTTAAGGTCATGTGGAAAAACATGACACGTGTGTAGCAGGGAGAGGGATAAATCCAGTTAACTGCTCAGATCACTTTCTCATGTTTGAGAGGTGAGCATTTTAAATCTAGAAGTCGCTTGAAAGTTTTTTTCACTGTGAAAACCTTTGCAATAAGCTATGATGCAGATTACAGTAACATGTGAAGCATTTTATTAATAGTAAAAATGAATGTCCTTTAAGTTTCTGAGGGCCAACATTCTGCTGAGCAACACCATATCCACCAGCTGACCTTCTTACATAAGGAGCTCGAATGGAATCAGATCTCTGGGCTTTCTGATTGATCCCAGTGCAGTGCTGGTTCTTTAAAAAAAAAAAAAAGACAAAAAAAGATTCAAAGTCATCTGTTCAAGCTGGTGTCAACACACTAGGGTAATCACAGTTTGAAAATGCAAAGTTTAACATTTAAAGAGAACAGACAAACCCTGGGGAGCTTAGGTTTGATGTGAAGTAGAAAAGATCGATTCCTGCTGCTGGAGCTGTGCTTAAATATACAACTGCACAGGACAGTGGCGATGGTTTGCATCTGAATTTTAAAGTGAGACACTGACATCACCACCATCTCTATTTTATTTTATTTGTTTGTTTTTTTGTTTTGTTTTTTTGCTGACAGGGCTACTACTTCCACACAGATAATCCTTATAAGGACTTTCCTAATGCATTTGAAGAGGGACTCAAGAAGTCTCGAGAGGGGGACTTGCCAAATGCTGTGCTGTTGCTGGAAGCAGCTGTCTTACAGGATCCCCACGATTCAGAGGTGAAATCAACATCACATGAAATGCAACATAAGCCTCATTCAAATCATGCAAGTTACACACAACATTTCAAAAAGAGGTGGGTTACAGATGTGTAAAGTTCAGTAAATCTGCAAATATTTCACCAGTCAACCTGATTAAAGTGATCTATAGGCTGAATTCTCTGTGTTGAGAGGAGCCGCATAGGAAGAATGCCTCACTGGCCGCAGGCTATGTCACGCAGATTTAGGTTGCAGGACCCACAGGCAACATGCCAGTGGCCTGAAGAAGGGATTGCATTGTAAATTTCTTGTTGAGGCTTCTTTACTGGAGCAAAAATGCCCAACTTTATCATGCTCTTGATGAAAATATCCTTTTTGCTCAGTGGGTCGAATAATAGCGCACTCTGCAGGTTTTTCTTTTTTCTCCCTATTTGTATTCTCACCAGTTCAAAGGAAGTGACCTCCTTGCAGGCTGAGAGAGCAAATCCTGCAGTACTTTCGGAATCCCCTGGAATATACAGAAATGTGCCAGTTATTCCGAAGAAAGGATTATCCTTCGGTGTATGGAACTAATACGATTCAAAAATTCCTCCAAGGGCGCTTAGTGGCTTATTGCCCCACTGTGAAGACCTCTAAATCATTCAGAAATAATTTCTCCCCTGATTTAAAATAACATGACAAAGAAGCATCAGCAGAGACTAACATTAGAAGAGGTTATTAGGTGGGCCTTAAAATACGTAAGATAATCTTATAATATCACCTTTGGCATACTAGATAAGTTATTGTCTGGCATGGTTCAATTTTGAGATAAAACTTTTCAATTGACTCTGGCAGCCCGACAAAATGGGACTGCTGATGTACTGTATTCCCACAGCTCACAGGGGGTCTCAGTCTACTGCGCATGCAAGCAGAAATACTTTAGGATTTTTTTTTCATTTTTCCAGTATTGCTCATATTTCCTGCACGCAACATTTTTTAGTCTTGCGGTTGTAAACAATACACTTTGCTGTGGCAGGTCGATTGGCAGTTTGCATGTGAGGAAGAGAACAAAAATAAAACAAATGTTTAAACAGTGGCGGGGAGATCTTTATAAGTGCGCAGGACTCCTTCTCAACAGCATTTATGGTAACAGTGCAATTTAAATATTCCATGGTCCCATCTTGTCTCGTTGAAAACATGTCCGATGTTGGCCGTTGATATAACATTTCAAACTGTAAACATAAGCTGGGCAGCGTGCGACCAATAGTCATGATACCTATCCCTCTTGTAAGAAGTGATAAATTTAAGTTCGAAAGAATGTTTGGAAATAACCAGGCAGGTGGGAGAGATGATCCAGTCCATGAACAGAGACATAAGATATGAGTAAAATGCAAATAACCCAAAAAAAACATATTCAAATTTTCCAGCTTGTTTGTATTTTCCTGAAGAATCTAGATGTTCAAACTTTGATTAATTCTGAGCGTGAGTCCCAGAGATCGAGCCAAATTGTCAAAAAAGAAACCTGCTGTAATTTTCATGAAATGATAATACTTCACATTCCAAGCCATATGTCTTGTAGAAAATTGAAGCTATAATGAATTTAACCCCATAAAAACTAGACATATAAATATTTAATATAGTGATATTCTCAATAAATATAATATAATAAAAATATGATTTAAAAAAATAATAATATAAATGGATATTAATATCAACTAAAGCCAAATAATATCATATCCCACTTCAGCTATCACTTTGGACCTTTCCAAGGTGATAGCACCAAAGGTCTAGTGCAACAGACCAACAAAACAGACATAATTCCATCCATTTACAGCAATCGTCGCATGCCAGAGCAGTGCTTCTGATTTACCTGATGTCCTTGAACATACCCGTCAGCTCTGTGTTGGGCTCAGGCGTCTCCCGCAGGTGAAACGACCCCGCTGACGTCTCCTCACATCTTGTTTTGCACCTTCAGTGGCATATATTTCCCATCACACTGATGGGAACATTTTTTCTGTCTCCCGCCCGTCACGGGAGAAACAACGTCCTATCGGCTTTTCGGAACCGAAATCGGGAGGAGTCGGTTGTGTCGAGATGGATCAGCCGGTCGCAACGTTGACAGTCAATCGATTGATCGAAGCTTAGTTTGAAGCCTAGTTCGGTTCGCTCCTGCTCCAAGGGACACCGGGCCACTGGGTGAGGGGCCTCAGAGCGGTTGTGCTCGGGGCCCCCAGCTGATTGACTGACTGTGATGACAAGATGCGTTGGCTGTGCGTGGCTAAATCTAAACTAATCCCCAATAATCGATACCACTTTTCATCGTTCAGCAAAAACAGATAAATGAATGCATTCGTTTATTTTACTTTATCGTTCGGTCTCTTTACATTTCACCCACCAAATAAGCGAGAGAATAAGTAGCCACTCAGAGACACAACGTGAAACGTAATGGCCGAACGGACTTGCCCGACGATGACGAGCTGCTGGTTAACACATCTTATTTTTATTAGAACAATCATGAAGAATTGTGGCACATTTGAGCAACAGCGGCTCAACTTAACCTTCTGCGCCCCTCTCGCTCTCTCCTCCCCAAACACGTTCATAGTCAGTAGGAAATCCCAGAACTCCGATCATTCCTCCAAACAGTGTTGTTATGTCGCTCCAGTATAACTAATTCATATTGTATTTTATAATGTATGTAAAGAAAATACATACAGTTGATGTAAACTTGTGCATGTGTGTCACCTGACATCATTGACCTTCTGTGTCAAACCCTGGCTCGAGGGAGTTCTGGTAAATAACAGTGATGGAATCGAGGTTTACTATTACCTGGTTGTTTGCAGGCTTGGCAAGTGCTGGGGACCACCCAGGCTGAAAATGAGAACGAGCAGGCAGCAATTGTCTCCCTCCAGAGGTAAGAGGAAGCAACTGCAGCTGATAAAACAAACAAACAAACAAACAAACAAACAAACAAAGTTCACCGTCACACGGGGAGTTACTGCATACTTTGGGGTCTGCTCTTTCTGTTTGGGACTCTTGTTTGCACAAACCTGAATGTCGCATTGTAGCATGAAGTAAAGGAGTTATTTGATCCAACAATCCAGATGCATGAAATAAATACATGTGATGACGATATCAATTCATACTAATATATCGAGATTTTTTTAGTTACTGATTTGTCACAATTTTCATCATAGACAAAGTGCTATTGTGTGTGTGTGTTTTGTGTTTTGTTGTTTTTTTCATCTTCTAGAGAATTTGTTCATTTCAAAAGTAGCTGTACTTTTATTCTTGCATCTCCTACCAGGTTATCATGAAAATATACGGTAGATAATAAATGAATTTTCCAAAGAAGCTGAAAAGTCATTATACGGCAATTTTACGTAAGGTGATTATTGTTAATGGCCTTAATTTTGTATATCATTAACATTTCTTTTTTCTTTAATGTCTTTACTTTCGTTAGTGTCCACCATGGCCATATTGAATCTCAGTTGGAAAATTACAATTAAAATTCATGGCATGGTATATAAATTCCAAACATTATCCTGCATAGAATAACTGCCCCTGTTAGATAACACTGAATTTTAATTTTGAGATGAACACACCCCATCATGACTGTGATTGACATGCAGATAAAAGTCGACAAAGCTGCCTCCTTTTAGAAGATTTTGAAATTATTTGGTTATTTAGCACTGACAGGATTTTCAGGTTCAAGTTACAGTTACTGTTGGGTTTTCACCCAACAGTAATTGCTTTTCCAGGTAAATAAGATTAAAAGAACAAGTCCTGTCATATTCCTATTTTTGCTTGAATCTCATTTAATCCAGCAGACTGGCAAATAGTGAGACACCAGTCAGTTTTAAGGGAGTAGATGTAGACTGTTCATTATGTAATAGTTCCATCTGTGCAGAGGGTTTGGTGTGAGATTAAATGTTTACCTGGCATTACTTCTTGCGCTACTTTGGCACCATTTCAGATGGCACACATTGTGCTATTCTTGTTTTTACAGTCATTTATTTTATATTTACTGAATATTTTCATACACTGTCACAGTAAAGTCTCATCAAATTACCATAAAGTACACATTTTGAGTATGCAGTCAGTTTGATTAGGTTTTGTCATGTGTGTTTGCTTGACTCAAGATCCAAGCTTTATAGGTCACAGAGCTTATGAACTGTTTTCTGATGTTTTACCATCAGTATAAAATATCAGATAAATTTTATTTATTACTCATGATTCAGATTTTTCAGAGCACAGACAGTTAATTTCCAGGTATTTGTAAAACTCAGAGAAATTTGGATTTGTTGCATACATTCATTCATTCATTCATCTGAAGCCAACTTTATGTAACCCTCACCTACAGCACATTTGAGAGGGACTAAAATAATTTGTTTAAACTCAGATTATAAGGGTTTTAAGGAAGCTGGCGCATTAACTGTGGCAAATCCGGCTTCCAAATTATCTTGATGAAAGCTAAATCGTGTTTTGGCGTCTTCTCTAGTCGCCTAACTAATCCAAAATGTTCATCCGAAACGGGGCTTCTCTCCTCGTCTTTTCAATTACAACAGCCAGGCCTGATCTAAGTGGCAGTCATGCATATGAAATAATCTGTGGCATAACACTGACAGACAAATTACACTGCTTCAGGAACAATCACTTGTTGCCCGAATGTTTACCCGGTGGATATCTTCTACCTGAAATGACATACAAGTGCAAGCAGAGTAGAAGAGGTCTGGCTCACCCATTCTGACTCACAAATCATTAGATTCTACCTGATGGTTCTTCGATTCAATTGCCTCAGTTAATGTCTGTCAAATAATGATTTCCCTTTGAAATGCTCACCGTGCAACATCTCTCCTCATGCCCGTATCCTTTCTCTATCGAGGTGCTTGGAGCTCCACCCCAACAACCTCACAGCTCTCATGGCTTTGGCAGTCAGCCTGACCAACACTGGTATGCGTTACGATGCTTGCGACGCCTTGCTCCGCTGGATGCGACATAACCCAAAGTACAAGCACCTTGTGAAGAGCAGAAGTCACCTGATGGGATCTCCAAATACCCAACGCAGGTTGTCTCACGCTCCCAACATGGGCAGACAAGAAAGGTACTCAGGAAAGTTTTGATAAAAGAATATATGGTTTTGATAATATTGCAATAAACTATTGTAAAGACCACAGAACCAAAGATTGGCTGTATATATTTTTCGTAAAATACTCTCCCAGTAAAGTGTTGTGACACACCAGGTAGCCTTTTTGCAAGCAGGAAGAAGCATTTTTGGAGTAATGATACCAATCCTTATTATTCAACAGTGATTTATGCCGTCAAATAATGAGTGGTGTTGCTCAGCAAAATGTTGGCCCTCAGAAACTTAAAGGACATTCATTTTACTATTAATAAAATGCTTCACATGTTACTGTAATCTGCATCATAGCTTATTACAGAAACCATTTATGGGTAAGACTGTGTTGTATTTTTGAACAAACTTAAGTGAATCACAGTGGCAGTAGGTAAGATGAATGGACTCAAATACAAACCTCCATGATATGGAAACTGCACAGATCATGCCATATATCTAAAAGAAAGATATAGAGACAGGAGTTCCATAAATAGATAGGCAATACAACATTTGTGGCTAAGCTTTAACAATTAATTGACACATTTCTGAGCCTGTTTGTTGTTTCCCCTCAAGATAACAGTTTTATATTTAAATAAAAGTAAAAAAAAATCCAACCTGTTAATACTGAATTACATGTAATTCAGAATTTGTTAAACCCTGGATTTAGTTAAAATTGCAGAATCATATTGGATTCATAGCTGTATATAAAATAATAAATTATGATAGCTAATACAACTTTAAATCCTGAATACCAGTTCTCTTCTTCATACTACTGAGAGTTAGTCCCAGAATTTTGGTTGACAAAACATAGCATAACACAACACCTTGATATTCCTATTGTCTTCCTCTCTTCTCCTTGTGTCTCTCATGCTCCTGTGACTTTCATCTCCCTCATCTGTCTGTCTGTGTCAGCGCTCTTTCTGGTGGGCGTGACTCTCGCCTCCTGCTATGGCTACTGGCACACCTGCATTTCATCTAAGCCCCACACCTACAGCACAAGGAGCCCATGCTTCCCTTCAATAGCTGTCTGATTGTCTCTTCACACTCAGTGGTAGCTCAGCTACAGACTCTGATGTGTTTTCATTTTTTTTGCTCTTGCTTGATCTTTGTTCTTTTTACCCGACCCGCTGTCATACTGTGCCCCAGCCGGTGCGCTTGCAGTTACCTCAACCACCTTTGATTCCATAATACTTTATCAAAATATCCCTTGTTTACAACATTGTCTCATCAAAATCTGAATTGACAACTAGCATTCTTTTGCTACTGGGTCCAAATTAGATAAATCCCAAGTATAGTTTGTTCGGATTACGCAGCCTAGAAATTGAGCATTAAAGTAGATCATTTATGCACATCATCAAATGAAAACTATTAACCTGGGAAAGTACACCAAATCCATGCTTCAGAAATGCATGTCATATAAACAGCTTTTTAATGGGATTAAAATTCATATATACCCTTTTCACAATGTAATGATATATTTTTTCATAAAACATCTGTGTTTTCAATGAGCTTGTGCTAAAAATAATATAACATTGTATGTCATGTGTTCTATGTTGCCACATGATTCTTAAAATAATATTTTACTCCTTTTCCGTTTCTATATTGTTCTCTGAACTGTTATTGTTCTGATGAAGGAAATAAAATACTGCCACTGATTCATTGAAAGTTTACTAATCAATTATTTTTTTAACGATTAAATTCGTGTAATTTGGAGATTGAATGACTTTTGTCACAACGTTTGATTTGTGTGCTCATAAATGGATAAGACAAGCACTTTGGATTAATCACATTAAGATCTTGGATCCACAGGAAAAAATGTTCAAATTTTGATAATAAAATTCAAATTAATTTATTTCGATAATAAATTATCGATTTCAAAGTTAAACCTACTTATATTCTGGTTACATTCAAAAACTGTAGTAGTTCTGTCTCTTCAATCAATACCTTGATTTCCATGACTTGAATTTAATCCTGCTGGCTAAATGGTCCTTTTACTAAATCCTATCTCCATATCCCTTCTTCTGGTTACGTTTCCTCTTTCCCACTAAGCTTTACTCACTCTTTTACGATTCTTCCAATCCACCGCTCTCACTCATTTGCTTTTATAAATTTAATGCATGCAGCATAGTACACTTCCTGGTTCTGCAATCTTAAGTGTGTTCACTCAGCAGCCTCCAGTCACTCTAATCCTTATCTGAATGTGTGTGACCACAGCTCACTGCTACCCGAGGTCAAAGAAGTCTTCCTGGAAGCGGTTCAGCAGAACTCTGACAGCATCGACCCGGATTTGCAGACTGGCCTCGGGGTGCTCTACAACCTCAGCAGCGAGTTCAACAAAGCTGTTGAGGCCTTCAATACTGCCCTGTCGGTGCGGCCCGAGGTAGGAGCTCACAAGCACGTACGAGGACACAGAAACATGCAGATTAGACAGTGTGGAGCTGTTGCTGTACTTGCAGGAATAAATCAAGAGGCAACGACAGCAATGAATTTAGACAGGAAAGAACATAACATAGATGTGTTATCTGTTTTTCACTGCAAGATTGGTCTGTTCCAAGCCAGAAATATCTTAAATCTTTACTTTATTTCTCAATTCAATTGAGCTAGGCAGGGGCTACCACCCAGCTCTGATATTCCGCCTGTGCTGGTGGGCCAGCTTCAAAGGAGAGTGTGTTGTGTGAGAGACCGAGACACATCTACGCAACTGATTGTGCGAGCAAAATTGCATCAGCTGGTGGTCTACTGAATATCTCATTACCCAAACTTGAAAGTGTGTACAATCTAGGGCGGAGGTCTCTCCACAAGTACAAGGAACATTGATTTTCTCAGTCTGAAAGTATCAAGCAACTGCTATGAAAGTTTAGCTGAGAACGATAGAAAGATATGGGTTTGCATGGCCTTTCTGCAAATGCCAGACATATCCAACGCAATGTGGTGATCTTTTGACACCATCATCTTGTTAAAAATGAATCAACATTGAACACCACTTTGCAAAGATACAATAAGGCTCTTGCATTTATTTGTGATTATAAGAAGTCAGTAAAGTTTGTCTGATGAAGTCCAGCAACTGGCGCAAAACCACATTCCAGAGGTTATCAGTACTCCACCGGCTTCCTGTCGAGACACGATCAAAGGCTAGAAAGACACTTGGAGCACATGGTGTGAAAATGCTCTAAAAGACAGGCAATACTATCTATCACCGGAGGTCGGGAAATAATTGATTAAAGTCATAAATTGGATTGGGTTGGTGTTTAACTGCAATAGAGACAGGAGGGGGCCATCAGCTAAGGGTTTGTAAAAAGACTCAGCACACAAATGTGTGAAGGGAAGCAAATATCAGATTGGAATTGAGGTGGGAAACAGACCCAGGTATGACCATCCTGCCCTATGCTGGTTTGAGAACAAGGTTGATTGTGAGAAAAACTAGAAACAGCTCAACCCTGATGTAAGCAACTGACAATGCTTCCATAGAAATATCCTCTGGTGGTCTACTGATGATAGATGCAAGGATAGCGGACAATGACATCTTGTCCATTGGTTTAATAATTCCAATGAAGAAATGAAGAAATTACCCTTCTACTATCTTGGTTATTATAACTGTAATAAGATGTGTTCTACTGCATTGTTGGTCTTTTTTGGTCTTTAGTGGTCTCTAAAATTGAATGCAGCCTCAGAGGGGCAAAGGCCTGAGTCTCTCTGAGCTAGCCTTGAGGGGCATGGGCCAGTGTCTCCCTGAGCCGGTCCCAAGCCTGGATAAATGCAGAGGGTTGCGTCAGGAAGGGCATCCGGCGTAAAACTTGTGCCAAAACCCAATATGTGAATCAAACCTAAGAATCTCATACCAGATTGATTGAGGCTCGGGTTAACAATGACCACCATTGGTGCTGATAACCCACAGGGTACCAGTGGAAATTGGGCTACTGTGGGTTGAAGAAGTAGATCGGGATCAACGTGTTGAGCGCCCCTGGTCTAGAAACAGTGGCAATGACGAAAAGACAGGATGCAAGAGATGGAGGTCACAGAGATGAAGATGATGAGGTTCTCTTCGGAGTGACGAGAATGGATAAGATCAGGAATGAGTCCATCAGAGGGACAGCACATGTTAGATGTGTTGGAGAGAAGGTGAGAGAAGCCAGACTGAGATTGTTCGGTCATGTACAGAG
The DNA here is from genome assembly GCA_901007705.1 of Fistularia tabacaria. Classification (NCBI taxonomy): domain Eukaryota; kingdom Metazoa; phylum Chordata; class Actinopteri; order Syngnathiformes; family Fistulariidae; genus Fistularia; species Fistularia tabacaria. Next base: position 379,217 of record CAAKHD010008454.1, on the reverse strand, counting down.
GAGGGATAGTGAATATAGTAGTTGACAGTTGCTGGAATTGGAGCTTCCAGGCAGGGGGTCAAGAGGAAGACCAAACAAAAGATTTATAGATGTAGTCAAAGAGGACATGAAGTTAGTTGGTGTGAGAGAGGAGGATACAAAGAATAGGGTTAGATGGAGAAGGTTGATTCGCTGTTGCAACCCCTGAAAGGAAAAGCCCAAAGGAAAAGAGGAAGTGGTCTCCAAAATTGAGCAGATGAAATAATTGATGGTCTCCTTCTTCATGACAAAATGTTTAATCATTTGTTTTTGACGGGGCTTTTCCCTGTGCAGATCATATGTTCTCCTTGTGCCAGTTTTCCCCCCTTAGTCCAAAAACATGCTGTAAGTTGTATGAAGACTCAGTTGTCCATGAGTGTGAATGAGCGAGGGTATGGTTGAATGTCTCTATATGCAGTCTATATAAACCGTCCAGGATAAAACCCATTATCAGTTAAAATAAGGTTTGTTTTAGGACTTTACAAATTGCCAAAGTGGCCTACAAGTGAAACTGTATGCCTCTGAAACATAGATATCTCCATGCAAAGTGGGTGCTCCCATTCACAAACATATTCACAAAGATACTCAGGGATAATACAGCTAACAAAATTCTTGAGCTCATTTTTACATCACAGAGAAAAAGCTTCTGTGAATAAAGTACATGAAAGCTTTTGGGCAAAAATGGTAGCGTGATTTACAAGCGAGCAATTTCACATTAATACTTAACATGAAAACTATATCATATGCTTAAAGAATAAAAGATTTATGAGCACATTTTTTTTCTGTGAAAGACCATAATGACAGCTTTAAGTAACTAACTGTGAAATTGTCTACATTTTCATTTGCAGTGATAACAATAATATGTACCACATCATGAGTTTTGTCCCAGTAATGGCTTTGCATTAGTTCATCAGTTTTTACAACCCAGCTATATTACCTAATGATTAAGTGATGCAAACCTGCCTTCATAAGCTGAGGTCCAACTTAGATAAATTGGTTCCCATGCAGTAGATTTCCTCAGCCAATGCCCTCCTTACACTCTGTTGCATGCCATTCAAGGCCCCTAATTTAATCTCCCTTCAACAACCTACCTTACCCACTTCCTCTGCAAGCTGCTGCTTTACCCACTAACTTCTCCTTCAAATACTCCGTCTAACCTATTCAGTGTCAATGTTGTTATTGCCAGCTATTTTCCTGTACCCTGGTGCTTTTTTTTGCTGCCCATTGACCATTGCATTACAAAGCGAAACCACTAAAGCCACATCAGACAGTAATAATAAAAGATATATACTGAACTGGAGTTTGCCTTTCTGAAATACTTATCGGCTAAAACAAACATTTCATAGCACAAAGAAACTTCATGCAGAACAATGCCCATCCTTGAAAATGGAAGTGTCAGCACTTCTTATTCAATGTAAAGTAGACATCAAGCCCCCTTGCATGAATACATCTTCAGCTAGCTGGAGCCTCAAATATCAAGTGAGATTTCATGTATACAGAAGCAGCGAGGCATATCAAAATGTCACAACAATATGTGAAGGAAGGCACTGCCAGATCTAACCTCATGCACTGCTGAATGACACATACACTGTCACTCATGATCAAGCAAAAGCTGACTTGAAGGCAAGCACACAAAAACATTAACACACACACACACACACACACAGACACACACACAAATGATTCTGGAAGTCAATATAAAAACAAGGAAAGTTTTGAACTGTCTACATGTAAATCAGCCTTTGTCCTCGCTGCTCTGTCCTGGGCGAGTATCACCACAAAATCCAACCTCCCACATTTGACTTGGTAATATCAGCTCCCCTGCTGGAAAATAGCTCTGAACAAAAAGACAGATAATTATATCCCGCCGCTGGGATTAGCCATAGATGAAGGACCCCTATACTTTAGTAGATTGTGACCTCTGTAAGTGTCTGTGTACCTGCAGGTGGGAAACAATCACAAGGACACCCTTCGGTGGTGTGACTCAGCTCACCTCGAACCAGCCTTGTTTGGTTACTAACTACACCAGGGTGTTGTGATGTGTATTGTCCATGAAACATTTAATTTCACCTTGCTTTTATGTTTCTGTTTTGTGAACCTAAACAGCCTAATTTGGGCTGCAGTCGGGATTTTAATCCACTTCTATTTCATTTGCATTTTTGATAAATTGAAAATTATTCCATTGAATTATTCAGTTTGAAAATTATACCCATGATGATGATTCTGATAATGATAATTTCCTTTTGTACTATAATGAATCTAGATATATTTATAAGCCAGCACACGCAAGGCTGACAACATCTGACAACACAAACCACAATAGACTAAATTGTTTTGACCGAATGCCGTTGTTAATATATCAACCATCCCACAACTTACCCCACCACCCAGGATTACTTGTTGTGGAACCGCCTGGGGGCCACATTGGCAAATGGAGATCGGAGCGAGGAGGCAGTGGAGGCCTACACACGAGCACTTGAGCTGCAGCCAGGCTTTATCAGGTCCCGTTATAACCTGGGCATCAGTTGTATTAACCTCGGAGCACACAGGTAAGTGGCCTGAATAGGAGAGCTTTTAAAAAACATCCTTCACTACTAGCTATACATTGTCTTTTGTCACAGTTTTTGAACATTTTTGAAATGCTATTTGCATGACATATGCACACATTGGGATAAAGGATCTCCTGTCTTAACATCTAGCCGACATCAGCCCCTGGATTCAAGAAAAGCATCATCGAGGTTGTTTAGACAGGTTGACACATGCAGAAGAATAACTCCAATAAGTGAATATGTAACGTTTACTACATAAAACCAAGTAGCTTCCAACAGAAGAAGAAACCTGGGTGTGCAAGTGAAATTAAATGTACCATTGTCCCTCAACAAAAGTGATTGTCTTCATCAATACTTCCCCAGGGAGGCAGCGAGCAACTTCCTGACTGCACTAAGCCTTCAGAGAAAAACCCGGAGTCGCCAGCAGTCCCACGAGGTGATGTCTGGAAACATCTGGGCAGCTCTAAGGATAGCTTTATCCATGATGGACCAGCCCGAACTCTTCCAGGCTGCAAATATTGGTGATCTGGATCTTCTCATGCGAGCCTTCAACCTAGATATATAAGTAAAGGGAGGTTGTGACGATATAGGCTCCCCTGCACCCTTTACCCAACTGTTAGAAGTCCAGACTGCATACATTGGAATGCATTGGAAGAACTGTAAGGGACAATAACGTCTCAATGCACGTCAACATTAACTTCTTTTGTCAAATTTGTTATGTATATTTTTTTGCTCCAAGTACCTTGGAGCAGTTCTGCGGACAGGTTCTTCCAAGTGCTTTGTGATGGATTTGCACTGCAAATTGTGATTTCCCTGAGGAGCACAAGGACGGGCAAAGATTGTATGAGCAATGCCTTAGAGAATACATCAATTAAAACTGACTCATCCAGTGGAACAGAGCTGCACAAGCGGAGACACACAGACAGATAGTTTGAGAACTCAGTAAGCCTCTGATGCTTTGTGCTCAGAACAGATGAGGTTTTGAGGAAAGATGTTACCTATTCAATTACTTTCAAAGAATCAAGACTATCTTGCCGCCATAATCAAGGATGGATTCAGAGAACAAATGATAAAGACTGCATTATATGACCCGGGACACAGCTCCTGGCTGGTTTTCATCCTCTTTCAATGGAGAATAATGGTACTGCATGATAAGCATTTTCATAAAAGGATTCTTGTTCAAAATGATCGTACTTTTTGAGGTTTTCCCTTTGCACTTCAGAAAAACAGATAACATCCTCAAATCAAGTGGAATGTTTAAGTCAGGTTGTAAAGCCTTACTCAAATGCATGCAAAGAATATTTATTTAAACTATTTTTATGGCAACACAAATACTCTAAGCCATTTGAGACTAGTTTAAATTTCCTTAAATAACTGCCATCTTCTTAACTTGAAAGCTTTCTGTGCCATTCATATCTTTTTTTGTTTCTTTATCTTGGTCTTGGCTCCCAGCTTGTCTTCTTTGTTCCTTTCATGCTGACAGTTTGTAGAAATGTGCAAAGAAGCCACATATAACAAATCAAAAAATCCTTCCCAACAGTTGAAACTAAGCAGCTACATGATTAAATGAAAAATTGTTATTTATAACACTGATGATTTTTAGTAGCATTACATTTGGCATTGTAGTATAATTTCATGACTGTGTTAACTCTGGCAAGACACAATAACATTACAGTTAAAGAAATATAGCTGAAAGCCCAGACCCAAGAAAAGCACTTATTAAGGCAATTTTGTCTTTGCTGCCGCTCCACAGGAAGTACGGCTCATACATTTAATAGCTGAATTAAAGCAACATCATGTAGCTTTTGCTGAAAAAAGCAGAAGTAGCGCTTACAGGACATCCCACAAGGACTTGCACTTTTTTACCCTTTTGATGCTGGTGTCCAAAAGAATGTGAATGTGGCTTGTCTAACTATGCTGCTGCAGGGACTGGAGATACTGCATAGTATGGATGAACAGAATAGTGGCAGCAGGAGAAACAAAACTCCTCTGCACTAAGTAAGTCATAGAAATATGTTCCCTCTAGATGATTGAAAAATCTGTTGAATCAGTTTCAGAAAAATACGCAAAGTAAGTGTTCTGTCTTTACCGCAATTGCAACGCATGGTAACTGATATGAAATGGCAAGTCCATTTAACAGTCTGCTTTGGGAATTGGCAGAAAGCGCACACGAGCCTGACGGGTTGTCAGTTTTGTGCCATTCAGACTATGCACTTGAGAGGAAATGGTGATCAGAGGTCCTTAGCCGCTGGGTGATATTGGGGTTACAAGTAGCGGCTAAAGCAAGGTATTTAGTTTCAAATCAAAGCGAAAAAACAACTTTAACGCCCGGGCTGGATTGACCTTTAAGGTGCACTAGCTCCTCCCATTCATCTACCTTTGTTTTAATGGCCTTACAGTTTATAATGTGGTAAACACTGGATGGAACAAGGAATTGTCTTTCTTGCAAATATTATGCCAATTGATATTCATGTCAGTCATGTATATATCTAATTTCTATGCTGACATTCTTGAAGTTTTAGTGGTCATGTTACTAACTACCATTTCCCAGAAGTGAGAATTAATAATTTACCAGCATACACATGATCTGGAAGAGGGAAGTCAATGTTTTTGAAAGAACTGATATTAATTATAAGTCCACTCTTCATAGTGCAATTATTTTGTGGGTGCAGAATGAGAATAAAAGATTGACACTTTTCCTAAGAACAAGCTGGTGCACAGTCAGAATGCAGTAACTGCATAACAGCTGCATGATGTTGCTCTAGATCAGTTTGCCTTGTTTGATTTAAATATCCATGCAAGGTTAGCCAGAAGGCTACGTACTATATATCTGAAGCAAACCTCTGTCTTGAGGAGATCACGATCATAAGATCATGATTACATATATGATCACAGGATCATACAAAACAGGTCATCATCATGCAGCCATTAATACCTGAACATTCTTCTGTATCAGGTTAAATGCAAAGTTTTATTTTCCACTAAGCTTTATGGCTTACAAAACTGTTGCTCATTTGAAAGTCACTCTGCAAAGTGAACACAACATTTTCAGTGCAACAGAGGAGTTAATAGATAATCTGCTGTATGGCACAACTCAGCATGTTTAACAGGCATGTCTGAAGCTTGGATGTGCTGAAGAGAGTTAAATTTATTCTTCAATACTATGCAAAAGGTCATATTTTATGTTGCCATCCTGAATTGTCAGATTGTCCCTGTCTGCTTCAGTGGGCCAAAATAAAGTGGTGTTTCTGTACTTCAAAGAATGTTATCAGGGGAAGCAGAGACCAGCACCAGAGTCATTCATCTTCCAGGCTGTACAGCTTTGTTGTCATGGTTTGTATAAGGAGTAGTATTTCATTAGGGAGAACAAAATGAAGGATTGTTTGTCAAGTGATAAAACAATTCTAAAAAAAAGATAGACCAATGCACACACGAACACATAAAATGTAGGTGTAGACATGATGCTTTATAACCCAGTTTTGTAGCGATGTCTTTGGCCTTGATCACCTCCAATGAATTCACTGCTATATATCAAGTGTTCACTAACAGGTTTATTTTACCATTCTACTGCATGTGTTCTCTTTGGAACTCTCCTTAGATATACTTGTTCTTCCCTGGGACAGGAAAATCCCATGTTCGGCTACAGAGCAGTAACTTTTGTCCACCAAAATCATTTTGATATTCATTGAATTCAATTGGTTTTAACTCTCCAGCGTTAGCATTAAGATTTAAGGCTGAAAGATGAATAGCTAATCTGCAGGCCAGCACTTCAAAATGTGTTGGCAGAGAGTGTCTGTGGCCATACATGATGTTTAATAGATCAAGGAGGGAGGGGAGCCTTGTGAGACATGGCACATATGTGCATGCCACTAGCAATCTCCTTCAGAGGTGGTAGGCAGCAGGATACACAATAGCAACAGCTTGCAAAAGCAGATAAGGATGAAAAAATGAATTTACTTTTGTTGTCTTTTAATGACTGAAAAAAATGGCCGTATAGAGATTCCAGCTAAAATTGAGGTGTCAAATCATGCGTTTTTACCATAAAATATATTTTTAACAATACATGAACCCAACTAAATCCTGGTGCTTGACATTTTCAGTATGTACCCAGGAAAAAAAAAAGATTTGTTATTCAATGGATTTTATATTCAGACACTCTCCAGGTTTAGAACCCAGACAAAACAAATGATATTCCTATCAGTGTTCCCTTAATGTTCTTTGCATTTATTGTAAAACAGCCAATGTGGACACCAAAGTGTCAAAGTGGGATAATGGCTGATAGTGAACGGTTTACCTCTAGATATTTTGGCTGAGTAAATGTGGGAATGTCACCCTCTAGCTTGAAGCACCCAAGTATAGCCGATCTATCTGCGGATTTGTCTTGTTTGCCTCCATGTCGCAGCAGCATAACATCTGTTCCATCCAACTATTAGTTTCTGCCAAAATTCCCACAGTTTTTTCTGCTGAATGCAATCATTTATGTGGCATGGTAGGTACTGATGTGTTGGTATTCTGTGTATGCCATTACCATAGAGATGCATTTAAAAGATAATGAGAGTTAATCATCAAGACAGTATATTCAAACAAAGCAAACAAAGCCACATGCTCTCCCAGCATTTCACCAGAAATATAATATCTAAATTATTATTTGCAAAGTCAACCTCAGTTTCCTTTTGAACTTTTAAGGCCTTGGCTTTTTGCATTTCTAGTTGAATTAAAATTGATGAATTTATTTTTCTAACAAAAAAGGAAAAAGAATGAATCCTTAAATTGCATATGCAGTGCATTGAACTAGTATACCAATTAACTATTTACTTTTTGTAGATCCTCCAATTTTACCCTCTCAGGTGAACTATTGCATGTTTCTAAAGGATCAGACTGAGATTGACCGCATGTTAGTTCCTATGCATTAATGTTTTTAATGCTATTTTCATTTGTATGCATGAAATACATGGAACTTCTCTCTTCCTCTCCCACTGAAGTTTTCTTGCAATATTTAAATGCTGCACAAATGAAATGTGCATCCTCAACAAAAGGTGGTGTACACTATGATAAGGGAGTATATGCTTAAAACAAGATGCTTTGTCCTGCATAGAACAAGCACATTTTTCAAGATCTGAGGGGTGGAATAATTTTGTCACACACTCAACCACATGACATTGAGTACAACTTTTGTATGACTTCTAATAATACAACAGTCCTTTTTACAATAACCCCAACCAATGAAGCTGTACCTTTTCTTACTCAATACTTTTAGAAACAAAAAATGATCATGCATATCCTATTAATAAACAGTTAAACGCAGATGCATTAGGCTACTGTGAATGAATATTTGCAAATTTAATTTTTGATGGCATTGAACCAGAGAGCCTCCTTGTGAGCTCCATGTGGAGGTATAAAGTTGGCCAATTTCCACAAATCAAAATGGCATGATAAAATACTACAAATGAGTATACAAACTATAATATAGCAATTTCTGAAATGATTGGAAAAAAAAAAAGTTTGCGTAAGTGTTTTCTTTTTCAGGTGGTTTAAATGTCATTCTCATTTTGTTCATTTGTTTCAGCCATCTGCCTGGAGCAACAGTTCTCTGCCTTTTTTATGTTTGACTGACCTTGTGATGGAAAAGTAAAAAAACAAGATGGGAGAACAGCATGCGGTATTTTGATAACAGTTTGAAATTCTAGCTTAGAAAATGAAATGACCCATGATCATCTTTACTATTGTAAAAATATGGAGGTTCATAGAAGGCAGGTAAGATTCTTGACCGGCAGAGTTTATTGCTAGAATCGTTTCACTCACAAGAGCTTTTTTTCCCATGTGAAAACCATTTGCAAAATTTCAGTCTGGTTTTTACTGTCCTCTCCTTTTTCCCCTTTGAGATGGCATAAAATTGAAGTGCATTCTTTTCAGGGAAAAAGAACATTCCTGAGATTTGTTTTGCTTGTTCGTGTGTTGTTTTGGAAAATTGTATGGAAATCCACAGTTACATAACACATTCTATCTTGCTGTCTATATGATTGTCTTTTTTTTTTGCTTTCTAATTGTGATATCAAATGCAATTTTCCTTTTCGCCTCTTGCTTTAATATCTAAGTTAATATAAAAAGCATGTATAAAATGCATCATATTGCTTCATTGGTTGAGGGTTTATGAAAGGTCCTGGTACATTCTGTACATTGATTTTTTTCGCTCACGTGTACAATAGTAGTTTGCTCTGGTTGGCTTATCAGTGCATCTTACATGTATGAACCGAAAACCTTGATTATTGAACATAGAAATTACACACATTATCTACAGTAGTTAATTTATCGAAACACTACAATGCATATTACTCTCCCTGTATAATCACAAGGAACGCATTAGAACCTTTAAAAAGTACAATATGAAAGTACTCTTTTAAAATAAACCGTTGTTATATATTCTATGTTCTTGTGTGTCAGTTTTATGAGAAGTTGCATTTGCTGTCCTTCACACCCAATCAAAGCCAAGTCTCAACAAAGATGTTGTTTTATTACATTATCCAAACATTGTGAGTAAACAGTGCCACTGGTTATACTGACATGACTCTATTCACATTCATCTAAGCCACATTTGGATAAACTTATACATTACAAAAGTCAACTTAAAATAATCCCTTCAGGGAAAAAAAAAAAAAGAATACTATAGAATTTGCACAAATTTGCTTGCAAAGTGGCGACAGAATAAAAACGGATGAACGAATGTTTTGACATTTAATAAAATGAAAACAGGGGGAGGGATGGGACTTGTGTAATTGTACAATCCAAATGACTAAATGCCAATGTTTAGTGCTCGTGCTGACAGTGAGTGGTTTGCCTTCGCGAGGCAAACAGTTTTCATCATGAAGAAAAAGAATGGAAGAGACCGAGCTTGAGGGAAAGCTGAAGAGAACAGAGGCGGTAACAGCATCATCAGCTGTGGCGAATTGCACAAAACATTTGAAGACAATTGTTACTGAGCACACTATAGCAAAACAAACATATTAACCATTCACCGATTATGTAACTCAGTAGAAACTTAAATGAGATGTTGGACTAAAACTCGAGGCAAGTTGGTTTCTGACATGTAACAAAGTATCAATTCAATAACAACACAAATGCGAGGGGGTTGCATAGAGAACTTTTTGAATTTCCCCACCGTAACACACACTGCAAGAGTTGAACAGTATATCTGATATGGGTGAGTGCTCCAGATATACTGTAATAAAACAAAACTTTACACCGAGACATCTAGGCACAATATCATTGAGGGGCAGTTCTGCTAGAAATGGAGTTCATTTGTAAAACAGATGTTTTTGAAAATCCCCTTCAAGAGGAGGCAAGGAGAAACCTCTGCCACTTTTCCACAAATCATTACCTGAGATTGTTGAAAGACGTTTTGAAGGACAAACGTACCACAAACTTTCTGTAACTTAATAGACAGCTGTTCTACGATACCACATCTGCAGGATGACCATGGCAAAGATTTTTTTCATCAGGACTCTCCTCTTCAAATCTGAGAACAAGACTGAAAGTCACAATCATCGAACTGGAATTAAGTGCAGTGCCCCTAATAAATTATCAGTATTATTTTCTACTGCACCCTCTTTTCGTGGATGTAACTTAACATTCAGCTTTTCAGTTGTTGCTGCCAACTGATAAAGACTCACAAACATTTCCTATACATTATACACAGTGAGTGAATGAGTGTCAAGTGCAGTTAATCCATTATGAGGTGTCCATGAAAGCCGTATTTCTGCTGTCGTTTCTGAATATTAAAGCTGAAGAGGAAGTGTTGGCTGAAGTAAGCACCATGTAGTTTCGTATCCAGCATTGCAGCATGTCAACCAGTACAAGAATTCACTTTTAAGAAAACACACAAGATCGTCGGATAGATTTTGCCTTTGTTTATATCGCTTTAGAATGGGAAAAAAATGACTGAATTAATTAATCAACGATTTTAATCAAATTGCCAAAAAAATGGGCCACAGGTAGTGGAGTTTAAAGGCTTTGACTTCAATTCGTGCCAATTAGAGAGGTTTTTGATTTCTATTTTGCACTTTTTTTTCTTGTCAGATGCCATGTGTTGAATTCACAAACAAACTTGTGGTCATTTCAAGACTCGACAGGATCAGCAGTTAGAAGTTTAAATTTAAATACTCACATTCAATTGCTTGTAACTGGTGGGTGAATTAAAAAAAAAGAAAAAAACAGTCCACTTCCAGTGCAACGGTTGCAAAATATAGACTTGTTTTAGGGAAAAAAGTGCTTTTCAAAGAAGGAACATACATCTATTTTGATAAGTCTCCCAGTGGAAAAGATCCTGTTAAAAGTGACAAACTTGCATGACATGTCCAGGTAGAACTACTTTCAACTATTGTTCAGCCAGTAATACTTAACATAAAACTACAATCTTCTTTTTCAAGGCCGTTTGGTTGCTTTACACCAGACTGATGTTTGCATATGTTGCTAACTTGTCTAGGAATTTTCTGCATCAGCATATGGTTTCCTATCGATGGAAAAACATTCCTTCTGAGTAAAACTCCTTCAAATGAAAGTGAAAAACCACCAGTGGCAGTGAACTTTCTCATTCGGTGTCACAGTTTCAGAACATATAAGGATGTGTAGTTGAAGCACTGAAAGTTCTTCTTGACACTTTGATTCACATTAAAAAATGTACCGTCTTGAAAGCTCTGGCACAGTAACCAAAGGAATAAAGCAGGCATTGAAAATCTTATCGGATGTGTGATTTTTTTTTGACGGGGAAAAAATTGCACAAATCCCTGTGTTAGACACTGTAGAGAGAATGTCTTCACTGAAAATATAAACACGGAAATATACACGTTAAGCATAACAAAACACAAATGCACAAAAATGCACTTCGCTTTCCCTTTCTGACAAGAGTTACTGGTTGCTCCTGAATGGTATCACGGTAAGGCGAGCAGCTGGTCTGAGAGGTCGTTTCCATCGTTTCCATTCATTCTTACTGTTGTCTGACAGTTTTCTGGCTGAAAGACAATGGCTCTTTCAAGGTTGCATGTCAGAGGGGATGTAGCATTTCTTTAACTGCTTGACAGTCGATGGTAAAAGTAGATGTAGGCCAAGTCTTTGGGAGGCCTTTCTGACAAACACACTTTGTGGTCGTTGTAGATCACCCACCTGCAAGAAGGAAGGGTAATAGGATTTTTTTATTTTTTTATTCCAACATGTCAACCACCACATAATTTCAGGCTGGACTTTTCAAAAGGAGTTGATTGTGTCTTTCCATATTGTCTATAATACTTATGATCTGCAACTGGAGATATTCTTATTAAATGTGACTAAATAAGGGGGTGAGGATTTTTAAGATCCCGTTGAGCAGAAAGTTCAGGATTTTCTATTTTCATGTCATGTCAGCTCATTTTTCTTATCTGCTCCAGTCACAGTACTCCAACCTAGGATCCTGCCTCTGGGCGGGCTTCCAGGGGTTAGCCAATCAGAGGAAAGGTAGCTAGAACTGCATGTTTCAAATTGAACATTTGCTGGAACAATACATATAGAGACTAATACGAGCATATAGTATTAAATTCTTATACTGTAAAGTATTTTATTGATCTTGAGACTTTTGTTCATTGAAGGTTTGCAAATAGGCTGAAATATCCTAATAATAATAATAACTTTATGTTTTTTAGAATGTGAATTGTGACATGAACAGTAAAATAAAAATGACATCAACTTTATGCTCTCAGTTTAGAAAAAAATTAATAATACTATATTAATATATTTTAAACTGTAGCACTCACCTTCCTTCCTTTTTGATATGACAAACATAGTGGCCAGACATTGTTGACGCACCCATGTGACTGATGAAGGCAAAGAGCTCATAACCTGAAAAAAATGTACACACATGAGATGGGCAGTATGTGATGAGCTGAGAATAACAAAAATAGAGTTACAGCTAAATCAAAGACCACTAACATTACAGTTTTCCATAATGAGCATCTTTGCAGTAAACCATTAAAAAAATCTACGTGGCTCTGGTTTTTGTAATCCCTCTGGCAATTTAAACACATCACGGTGTTATCATGGCACCTGCTAATGCATGCATAAATCAAATCACAAATCAACTGTAATAATGATTAATAGCTTTTCCATATCAGAGACCACCCGAATCTAGTTTAGTCCAATTTTACTCCCCTTTCTAGTCCAGTAATGCAAAGGGACAGATCTTTCTGCTCTAACTGATCCAACACCAGTGACACTGAGACTTTGGAGTGTTTGGATCTACGGTTTGTTCAATTTATTTTTGGCATTCCAACAGCAATAATGCTGATTTATATTTATTTTGAGGACTGCTTTGTGATAAAGAGCTCTTTAAGTATGTTTTCAGCTTGCTGTGGGCAAAGTTGGTCTGACAGAGCAGGTCACCGCCAGCAGCACAAGCATCTGACATTAACCGGTGCTGAGGGTAATGTAGTCAATGGAAGTTTGGAACACACATAAAAATACCTTGACCTCAGCACTTGTTCATTTTTTAATACAGAATATGTGTCACACTGTGTAACAGTGTTTAGGTGTCTGTGTGCTCCCAAAACACTAATATAATTTGGATTGAATCAATTGAAACTGAAATACACAGGAAGGATGTGTGCAGATTGACCATTTATAATCAAGTCACATGGGGTCACTTACGCCCCGGTCCATCTTTAACCCTCGGCCCCAACGTGTCCCTGTCCGGGGACAGTGTGGAGTCACTGTGCGAGTTTGTGTTGGAGAATGCATTGTCATTGGGCTCCGTATCGGCCATGTCAGAGAGAGCATCACTCTCCTCCTCCTCTGGATGGGTGAAGATCCAGTCCAGTGCTCTTTCAAGGTTATTGTTCTGAAAGGGATTGAAAGCTACTTAAATTATGTGTTCTTCACTGAAACGAGTTGTAGCAATCAAAAAGGGAGACTTTCATCACTGCTGATTAGTAATGTAGAAAGGTGATATTTTAAATGTATACTATACAAATATCTTTCATAACTGTAGAAGGACATACTTGAATGCGGTTCCATGTGAACATTTTCGGAGGAGAAGGAACAGACATTTTTATTCTAAAAGCTGCGGCAGCAGTTTCTTCTGAATGAGAGCCTGAGGGATCGCTAGCATTACAATCAAAGCAGAAGTGGAATGACCTGTAGGGATTTCATGGTAGCAAATATCATGGCCCCAATAAGCAATTTGAGTTTGTTTGGGTCTTTTTGTTGTTTGTCTTTGCTTTTTCCCCCTGAAGAGAGTTGTAATGAATATGCTGCTTGCGGCGAACATCAAATAATGTTTAAACTCGGCTTTGAAAATAAAGGGTATAATTCCTGGAAAATTTCAGTTTGGGGGTCAAACCGGTTGGAGATGTTTTAGCAGCAAGTGAAACTGCGTTTTTTTCTGTCTGATTATCGAGGCTGAAATAGTCTCTTCTCCTAATATTCTGCAAATGATAAACTAGTAATCGTCACTCAAGTCTTCCAGCACCACTATCCTGGAAAATGTCCTCTTTTTCCAACTGAAACAATATTAGAGATAACAGGGAGTATGATGGCATTGCTGATGACAGACAAGGAAATTATTTCCTTGAAACATTAGAAGAAGGGTTCATTTTGAAAAACAGAATTCACTCATTTACAGTGACCTAATCCACCATTTAAAAAATCCTTTTCTTTTATACTGTACTATCTTTGCAATGTTGAGCCATTCTGATTAAACAGAAAGGTAAGACATGTCTTTCGGGCAGCTTTTGCTCCCCTACCTGACAGACTGAAATTGGTTGTTCCACCTGGATGCTGTTTGAACAACTTGCAAACAAAAGTTAGACCAAACATCTTTTATCAGTCCAAAATGTAAGCTCCAATTGAATTTGGCTCCCTTGGTTCTGGTTCACCTCTGTGTTACACTGTTTATGTATGATAAATCCAATTATATGAAAATCGAATGGCTGTTGCCATGTGTTTTACATCATAATCAATCATTTTCATCTATTTTTGAGATTTATGATTTGAAAGTATGTGTGATTTTATCATTTTCTGTTTACTGAGCTTCATATATTGATTTCTGTCAGTTGTGACAGCCTTCACTACATGATAGCTGCATCGTCATTTTAGACGAATCGTCGCTACAAACATTAACATCTCAATACATTTTGCATGAAGCACAGGGATTTGCGGCTACAAAGGTAAAGTTTCATTAAGCAGACACTTCTGTCTGAGGGGATACACAAGCAAATGATCTAATTAGAAGAGGAAATCCACTGAAAGACCGCAATGGTTTTCAGGAAAGAACTTGGCCTTAGGCTCTCCTTCAAGAAAATATCATATTGAATGTCCGGGGGGGTTCTACATTTAATGGCTTAATAGAATATAACAAACAATAAACAGACATATATTTATGGAATTGCAAAAATTCCTCTGGCACAACATGTTAATTTTCTTAATGTGCTAATACTAAGCAGGCACAGGACTGATGAGGAGATTGAGCTTCCATGTCACGAATCCATACTTTATTCTGAAATACTGGACACCCTAGCGTTGAGCAGGAAGAATGGTAATATCAAGAGTATTTGCTTTTTTTATATTCTGGAACTTAAATGTGGTTCTATTTTTTCGATAAAGTATACTATACTAAATGCCTTCATGTATGTGTGGAGGGTCTCTTAAAAATGTAAACTATCACTTTTTTTCAAAGACGAGCTGAAGCTCTCTATAATATCAATGGACTCCAATATATTTGGCACAACTGTAAACTGACCGTGGCTTTCAAGGCTTGGATACTGTGTGCGCGGGGGAAGCCCATTGATGTGAGGATGGCAATGCTCTCCTCGGGCGGCGAGTTGCCTATTGGGGTGGCACCCATGGGGCTGTCACTGATGGAGGGACCAGGATCCATCAAGGAGGGCAGAGTTAGGGGTTCTGCAAAGTCTGAGAGGAGAGAGAGAAATAATGACAGTCCGCCCCGATCAAACAAATGAAAATATCAGTCCTGGATTGCTCGGTTGGCAGAAACAGAAATGTGTATTGGCTGTTTGCTAGAAGGGCAAATGGCAGAATGCTAACAACCGATGGTGACAGGGTTCTTTTCTTCTCTAGCTGGTGAAAGATGATGATGTTGAGAAAGAACAAGTTTCAAATAAAGCTATGGTATGACACCAGGGAAGTTCATTTATAACTTATCTCAGGGTGGTCTTGTGACTATTCAGGGAACACTTTGTACCAGAGGTTAAAATGTTGAATAGTTCTACCCTTAAAATGTCTATGTAATTACAGAGAGCTAATAAGGCTCGTACTAAGAGTGCTGCAGGTTTTCTAGCACATTTTACACACTCAAGTGGAAGTGAAGTGGCCCTAAGCTCCAGAGCAAGGACACTCTTCATATAATTACGGAGCCGTGGCCATAAACAGCCTTCATTACTGGCCATACAAGAAAATGCGTAGTATTTATCTCCCATTGCCATTTTTATCTCAACCTCCTTGTCTCGTGTCCTTTTTATTGCCAAAAGATGAGTTTTAACGTGACAGACTGGGGGGGGGGCTTTGCAGCCAGAGATTTCAATGGCATAATTAAATAACATGTTTAAAGTGATATCAGTATGAACACGAGGATTGGAGGGTATAATTTGTTTTTTTCTTTCAAATCGATTGCTTTTTTAAGTTACAGTAGTTAAGAAAAATCTTAATGTGATTTAACACACATTGCACTCTCGGTCATTAGAAAGGAATAAGGTCCGATTAGTTTAGAATTACAAGCTTCATTCTGTATATGTGGCCCTGCGATTGACTGGCGATCAGTCCAGGGTGTACCACGCCTCTCGCCCGATGACAGCTGGGATAGGCTACCACATCCCCCACGACCCTGAGTGTGGGATAAGCGGCAGATGATGGATGGATGGATTCAAGAATAACCATGATGGTGCTGCACTAGTAAATGTGGTTGAGAACATTTTTAATGACACAAAAATAGTGCTTATTAGATCAAAATGTGATGCATATAGACCATCTTTCTTTTTTGGCCTGAGTGACAATTTTGGAGAAAGTCTCAGGCTCATTTAAAAAAACTAATAGGTAAGCGACTGCTCTAAATTTCCTCCGCTGAAGAAGTTCTTTGCATCCGACAAGGGAAATAAAAATGACAAGAGTTAACGCCTCGGGGGGCCTCTCCGGTGCTGAGAGGCTCTATAAGACACACAGTCAGCTCTGGCTGAGTTTATAGATAGATTCATGGACAGTAAGACACATATAGAAGCCTAAATTACACAGAGGGATCCCAAGTTTGGCACTTCCTATGCGAGGGAGGAAAACTGAAGAGCTGTTATTCGTCTCTCACTTTGAATTACCTTTGTGTTTCAAAAGGTCCCATATCAATAAACTTGCCTTCCTTCTATGTGTAATGTATTCTACCAGCCTCCTTAAATAAAGGAGGTGAAAGTTGTTGCAAAAAAACATTGGGCAATTTTGTCTAGACAGTTCTTAGAAAATCACAAGGTAGCATATAGATGGGAGTCCTTGTGTAATGTGATAAGACTAATATTTTCATAGCTTTGATTTGAGTCAAGTAAGCTCTCCATACTATACTGAGTGCAGACAGCAGCTATAGGGCAAGTCCATGGGCTTTAAGGCTTTAAACTTACAGACTCTTCGTGGAAGGGGTTAACTAAAAATTTTGAAGGGGTAACACTTTAAGAACTGCATAGAGCCTGCCTTGCAAATGATATTATCTCTTTGTTGTCAATTTTCATGAACCCTGAGGGCTTCTCTAAGATGAGATTGTTGGTAAACTGCCGCTCTTGTGGTGCAGCTGTTGTTAATATAAAAGTTTTTTATGGCTTCCTTACTTTGACAAATGAATAGTCATCATTTCCTGTGAAGGCAACCATTTTCTTTTTATATTGAAATGGACCTTCATTTTCTTTTTCTTTTTTAATTAGCTAACTTGATCAGTGATTTGCTAATGTTGTTTCATGGTTATGTACACGATGGACCCTTTGAGGAGGATGGAAAATGGTAAGTAGTGGAAAGTGGATGTTTTACAACTCAATAGATTTACTCAAACTTCACTTGAGAGACAGAGAGGTTTGCTTACCAGGCTCCTCCATGTGGGCGATGATCCAATTGAATGCCATCTCAGGACCCATATTCCCTGTGTAGTAGACTGCCTTCCTACAGGCCTCCAGTGGAAAGCCCATTTCTGCCAGCTGCATTACAGCTGCCTCATCTATTTCTGGCGCTGGAGACACGAACTTGCATTAATAACGATAACATACAGTTGCTGATTGAAATCGACTAGTAACCCTCCCATTCAAAGGGCAAAGCCAAGGCAACCCTCTCTTTGGGCCTCATTAAAAGAAGACCAGAACAGAATTGGCCTGAAGGATGTTTCCTTACTGAAGGATGGTTTATCTGAGAGAGAGAGGTACTACAGAAAGTTTATGTGTAAGCAGGCATCTCAGTACTGCAACAAATGCAGCTCACGTGATTATGGTTAGTGTTTAAACTACACCATATCACATGAAAGAAAAGAAAATGTATAAAAATACAGCATCTCCTATATTCAAAAATAGCATGATTGAGAGTATAGAAAATTACTCACAGTCTGCAGAGCTCATGGAGTTATCTAGAAGAGAAGTAGAAACATCTAAATCACAAACATCACCTAGATCTGTCTGGGGTTTTGCATACATTAGGGCGACGATACAAGCAGTGCTGCTCAGGGTTTCAAATACATCTTCCAATAGCATTCACCCAGAAGGGGCAGAATCCTCTAAAAGTTCCACTTCAGCTAAAATATCAGTATCTAAGCCTAAACCTTCCTGCTTTCTGGATTAAAACCATGAATTTACCGTGTTGTTATTCTCTTAATTTCATTTGAAAATATATACATATAGTTTCAACATCAGTGATGGAAATCAAAATCATCTCTTCCACCAAGACAAAGGACTCCTTTTCCAAGTTCCAGCACATGTGGGTCAACAAAAGGCAGAAGGTGCACTGCAAGCACTTCCGGAACCTTCACCTGTTGCTTTGAGAATCCCGAGTGACTGCTAACTATTTACAGTTCCAAACAAAGGCTGAATCAAAGTGTTTTCATTTAACTGTAATTGATCAAAGAAAGCAATGTAACTAAGGAGCTTTCCAATAGTCCTACCCAAACCCAAATGTAACCCATTTGTTAACAAGCAGCTTTCCAGGTGTTCTGATGCCGACCTTGCTGTGACGGTAGTACCAGTGGTACACTGACTGCACAATTTTCACAGGGCCTCTCCACACTGGGTTACGAGAACACCCCGCTATACCCACACAACACAGACATAATGTCAGCAAGTCCTGATTGTATAAAACAATGCCTTTATTGTGTCTCACTGGACACTGAAGAAAGGGCACATTCAGCATTTACAGTATCTCCGATCCAGAGCCCTATCTTTTGCAATTTGGAAGTTTATTGTTTTCCATAAAACGATTGAGAATCAATTTATAATACCTTTAACATTACATACTTTTTCTTTTTTTCTGGATTTAATGTAACTAAATCTATCGTGGTTGACTCCTCTTTCGTCTACTGGTCTAACATATCTATCCACATGATTTAAAAAATGTATTATAAACAGACTAATGTGGAATCATTTGGCGGAGTATCATACAGAAAAATACATTGTGCCAATTAGAAACCAATGAGATGAGAGATTTATGACTCACTGCTGATGTAAGCCTCAGAATAATGACTCAGTAGTTTATGTTAAACCAACAAAACTGACGTAGATATAAACAGAAAGAGTTGGAAAAACCAAAACACTGTTTAAGTTCTGATGATTTTTTTTCCATATGATTTTTTCCAACCTTTTTTTTTCTCCTGGAGGAAAGGGCAGGGGATATCGAGGGCTGTTAAAAAAAAATCTGGTGTTCAAAACACAAATTCCATCTCACCCAAAATCACAACATAACAGAATATTTCTATGCATCATTTTGACAGAAGCCCTCTTGGTTACAGCAGCTGTTGTCAGAGGTAGATAAGCAATTGCTATAACAAAGGAAGTACAGTCTGTGTTTTAAGAACCTCTAAATGCGCATTTGTAGGTCGGAAGTAGAGGGCAGAGCATTAGGTATTTTGTCCCAGCATTGAGAACATTGATAAGACCTGTGTTATTTAATTTCCATGCAAGCCTCATGGCACTGTTACCAGGAGAAAGACAGAAAAAGCAGATTTTCAGCTGCAGAGTCCTTGGAACTGTTTTTTGTAATTATGTTTACTTGAACTTTTCAGACAGCTGGGGGGAGGAACAGAAGAGCATGGACTACAGTCTTAGTGCAGACAGACACAAACAGAGTCAACCAATGACGATGAGAGGGTTTGAGAGTGAACTGTCGATGAACCACATGCCACAATTGAATAAGTCTACAGTTAGATGCAACATTTCTCTGATGATAGCATTTCTATCCAACGATATAAACACCTAGCGAGCTTAAAATAGGATAGTTGAATTTAGATTCATTGTCTTGTTTGTGACATGGAGCTTTTATTAATGCTTCATGCTCATCCAATATATAGGCTGATGGTAATCTAGGTAGAAATATCAAAACCATATGTAAACAGGGAAACTGGTTCCTTTTCAATACAGTGAAATTAATCATGACTATTGACATCCACAGATGTTTAGAGAAGTCAATTTTTCTCACGTATTTCTGTATAAATTCAAACAGCAATTTAAGCTAATTCATACCTCATTCTGTGGTCTCACTCACTTCATTCAGCAATAACCGCATAATTCTAAAGTAATGCAAAATGTAATTCTAACTAAGGACAAAAAATTTGGTTAAAGCATTAAATATATGTCTTACTACTGTCATGATCACTGCAGTGCTATTTTTTGTAAAGAACCAAAAAAGGGAATTGGCAGCTTTTTCATCACAACGAGAAGTTCTTTATCAATTTTGTATTTTTTCTTACCTCTGGTGTCTTCAGGAAGCACAATTGGGGGCATGAGGTCTGGAAGTTCTTCCTCACCTGCCTGAAGCCCTGTTGCCCGAAGACGATTCAAATCCAGGAAGTCTGGAACATCTATTGCCAAATCTAAGAAATAGCACATATTTTTAAAACATAAGAGAGGACTAGTGTCATTCCAAGATATTTTCATTATTAAGAAACTTTCAAACCTTCCAACTCAAAGTGGCCCCATGAGAGAGATGATCCTCTATTAAATCCCAATTGATAAGTCTCTTTTAATTACGATTTTAAAATATTTGAATTTTTCCCTTTAATTTAGGTCAAATAGTGTCAGTATTGTACTGTCAGAGACACAACTATCTTTGGTATTTAGGCTCAAGAAATTGCTACCAAAACACAGCACAAACACCTTCATATTCACTGAAAAAGATTAACTGTATCTTGGAATATAAAAAAAAAAAAACACAAAAAAATCTATTTTCATGTGTCTCCTATGTGATGGATGTGGCCATATCTTTAAAACAGCACAAATACGTATTTACAAACCCTTCCTGTGATTTAAGACTCAAAGCTCAAGGGTGCCCTCTCCAGGTCATTTGCAGAACTGAGTCATAACCAAACCATTTCCATGAACCCCTTATGAAATCCTTCAGATAATTACCCAGTTTCTTTGGAACCCAGTCAACACCAAATGTGAATTTCTTGATTTGGACGACCAGATATTCAGGAAATGAGGCAAATCGGGACGTTCTATAAAACGAGATTCCAAGAATAGGCAGTAAGTGAAATTCAAGGGAGTAAACGTAATAAATACAGTCAGTTTTGATTTAAAGTTGAGATGCAATCTAAAAACATGTAAGTCACAAAAGCAGGTGCGATATACTTACTTGACTCCGGCTGACTTAGCCTGCAGCGCCGAGCTCCAGAAGTCCGGGACGTTCTCCGGCTCTGTAAAGGCCTGTAGACAGGCAGTGAAGGGAATTCGAGCCCTCACTGGTTCTGGAGTTGGCCTCATGTTCTCCTCAGCTTCCCTCCGTTTGACATCATAGGCCAGGATCTCCTCTGATGGAAATGACATGAATATATTTTACCGGATCTTTATCTATGATATGATCATAGATAAACCCAATACAGCCACTACAGCTCTGTCAGCTCTCAGCATATTCAATACACATTTTAAAGTTTTATTTTTACATTTCTCGATTGAACTAATGCTCAGTCATTGATCAGAACCACGTGAGAGGTCCATCTATCACACAAATCTCTGGGTCCTGCACCTCATGACCTTCTATGACCTTCCAAAGTAATAGTTGAGTAGTATCATGACTGTATAACCAAAAGAGGCAGCTGAAGCTGTGTGTACAAGAACACTGAGCTACTCAACCTCGATTAGTAGCGGCTTCTATGGGGGCTGGCAGCTGGATGCAGTAGTCCACCCGCTGGGTGTAACGAACCCGACGTGTCTGACAGCACTGAACTCGTTCCTCCACCAGGAAGCGGAAGACATCGCTCGGATTCTCTGAGCCAGCACTGTTTCGCTGTAGAATAAGGAGGCAATTTTCAGGTTTATGGTATGTCAGACTGGCTGTGTCTGAACATCATTATCATGGTCAAGGATCGGCAGATGTGGGGCCTATTTTGGTACAGAAATATCAGATTGTTAAGTTAAATGCTTCAAGTAATGGCACCTGCAAATAAAAGGCACTGTCTTCCCATTTTAATCAGCTTTAGATTTCATATCTTGTCAATGCACCCAGGTCACATGTCATATGTCAGATGTAAAGGACCTTGCTGGACTTTGTTATGCTAAACATTGGAATTAGAAAGGCTGTGCCATCATCAAAAAAGAAAGGTAGATATTTTTCAAGAGTATCATAAAAAAATAATCAAACATTTACAACTTGAGCAATAAATTCATTTTACATATTGGATCTTAACACATGAAGTGTGCGACAACTGCAGATATAATCACCCCCCTGCTTGCCACGGACAGCACTATCTAAAAGCTTTTTTTGCGACAGACTATTATAGATCCCAGGCATGGCTTGAGTCACTGCGATCTGTTTGACCCACATGTGACAACACAGTCATTCAATGTGTAAATACAACTGTTTTAATTTAGGAGGTGCTTAAATTAATGAAAACTCTCCACTAATACATATCAGGTACAAAAAAACATGATCACTCAACACCTGTCATCTCACTATGCATGAACAGCCAGAAGAACTGAGGTTTATACCGTGTTTATTTGAATACTTTTATAAAGACCTGCATCAGGTCTTCTGGCCCTGGGCCATCCTGTTACCAATCCATCTCTTCTAATCTAAGAGGCTACAGAAATATACAACCGATAATTTTACTTGGGCCAAGTTTGCTGACTGACATGGATAGAAGAGAATGCTGCCGAGGGCTGTGGCTTCAATCAGGTACAGTCTATGTCCAGTGACCTAAATCAGCTCTAGGTTGCTGACTACCACAAAAGCAAGTTATGGAAACATCAGTTTTTTCAGGACAAATAAGCTTATGTGATGCAGATTCGTAAATTAGATAACATAACGATGAAGAAAGTCAGGCTAAGGGGTGATCTGGGTTTATGTTTTGTTGACGTCCAGGACATGAGGTGGAGGAAGTGTCGAGACACGGTCAGGACATGTCTGCCGTGCCTCAGATATAAAAGGAGGTATTATCTGCCCCCCCTGTGTAACAGATAGCACCAAACTATATTTACACCCTGGTTGAGAATAACACATCAGAGCATCCAGTGTGTCTGAGACAGTGTGCTGAGTGCTCGAAAACAGAATCCACTGTGTAATTCACGAATATTAGCTATTTTGTAACCGGTAATGTGATTTGTAATATACAAAAAAATACTTGCTAATACATTTTTTAAAAGACAGCATTTGTTGTTTTTTTGGGAGGTAATGAAAAAGTAAATCATAGTTAACCATTGACACCACCATAGAAATGGTCAATTACATTTCTAGAAAATGTATTTATCACCTTTAGATAACAATCATCACCATGACACCTATGAAAACTTCATCTGTTGTAGGCGACCACAAGGTTGGGTTGATGGTCAGGAGGATCCATTTGTCTAAGTATAGCACATTTCCATGATGCTCCTTAGTGCTCATGTTTATTAATATGTGTTCCTATTTAATAAAAATAAACAGACACACAACTTTATTGCTGTATTTCCTCAGCTTCAAAACACACAATGCGCTGTGTGACATGTCGACAGGCCCTCACCTCTACCAGGTTGATGATGTGAAGGAGGAACTCATGGGCATCTTGTTGTCTGTTGGAGGAAAACTCCAGGTGTCCCCTGCTGACAAGGGCTTTTAACATTCGGGGGGAGACGCCTTTCTGTTGGTGCTGAAATGAGAACACTTGAATTGTAGTATATCTCAGTGGGAAGCAAAGACACCCAAAAAACCACGATGTAGGACTCTGGCTATGTAATAAAGAATTTCCAATAAATGAAATATCAAATCTGTACGGTGCAAATCTTTCAGAAAATGCTGACCATCATTGTTTTTAGTGTTACCAGACATTAAAGTCTAATATGCGGTCATGGAAAAATATCCACAATCAAAAAAGGGTATTGGTTAATCACCAATAAAATAATAAAGAAACTCAAGCCTTGATGAATCACACTTCTTCTTCCTAACACAAACCTTCAAACTCGACCAAAAGAAATTTTCTGCTATAAAAGCAAGTAGCAATAAATTGAGCTGATATGTGTGTTAAAAATTAGCTGCCGGACCATATTATAACATTATAATGGTGTTCGGATGGCAGTGGCTCGTAGGCCGCATAATAAATACTTTTATCATCAACTTTTTGATACTTCCAATTCAATTCAGTTTGTGTGTTTTCATTTCAGAGGCACTCTTGGGAATTTCTAAGCATTTGTATGCTGTTATCATACTTAAAATGGATGAATACTTTAACTATAGATATTGTGTGTATTTATATTTCCTGATTATCTTATAGAATCGATGGATGATTTATTGACAAGCTGGTGAGTCCTTTGTAAAAAAGGGCACTTAGCATCACTGCCAAACAAGAGTGTGTAGACAAATAAGAAAGTATTTGAATAAGCGATAGAAATTGGTGATAATGCCGGCAAATGCCCATCCATATTCTTGCACCTGTCAATATATGAACAGACTTCATTTACTTTCCCATTTGGAGGAAGTGTAGGATCACTGTCCTACTCTGGCCAGTAAGCTGAAAAGCTGGAAAGAAGCTCTGGGATTACAGACCTTACAGACTGGTATCATAATGGTTCATGATTTTCCTCTTTGAGTTTGCTGGAAACTGCATACTTTTTATTCCATGTGATGTAATGTTTAACGTGTGAATGGTATAAAGATATGTGAGGTAAAAGATTAATTAAAATAACACAAGAAAAGTTAATAGCTTTAAAATTTCAAGCACTTGAAAGAACACAAGGCTGCCATTCAAGCATGAAAGCAAAACACAGGTTTGAAGCTGTGCACAAAAACAATTTGAGTTAACAGATTCAAGAGTGCTACCACATGTTATTTTAAAACTAATAATTCAGAGAGCAGGAAAAATCTGACCGTATTTTTGAAAATTCAACATGCTCTTGTCTTTATCAGCTTTTTATCAGCAATTAAAGCCCTGAATGCAAGCTCAAGTGAATAAGTAGGACAGCTGAATGGCAGAATAGCATAGTGTTTTAAGATTGGAATCTTTGGACACTTAATTACAGCCAACAGCTCAAAAACACTTAATTCTCTATCACTCACTACCAACTATAAACCCAGTTTGGGAGCTGGACATACCCAGTTTAATACCTTGTATTCTTCTTTCATCACCTGTTCAATGAGCTCAGATTTCATGGGTGGTTTGGAGTACTGGCCTGAGAGAAGCCCATGTCCCAGTTTGGCCCTGTCCAGCAAAGCAGAGGCAAAAAAAACACAACGACATAATTCAGTGGCTTTCTTGTTGAGATTACTGCAGGACACAGTGTGAAGACATGTTTCCCTTTACACCTTAAAAAAAAGCACTTGCGAACCTGCGGACACCAAGATTCCTTTTACTTGAATACAAACTGACCATGTCAGAAGCAGATGTTTTTTTGTTCCTGGCCAAATACCAAATAATAAAATTCAACTTTTAGAAATATCACCTGAAAATGTTTTGAAGAATTACCATTTTGTGGCCACAATGTTTAATTCATCAACATACACAAGGTGAGAAATGCAACAAATGCATTTAATGCAATTTCATCAGTCATTTTTTTCTGCAAAATCTATGTATTAATATTTACATCATTGTAGACTATCAGAGGTAGTGATGTTCAAGTTTCCCATACGTTATTGAGAAAAAATGAAGAGGTGGAACAAACAAGTAGTATCTATATCCATCAGTTAAACTGTCAATTCTGTCTAGCTTGCCAATAAAAATGTGGGAAAATTAATTAAATTTGAGTAATAAATAAAGAGGAGTTATTAAGGCATGACAATTCAAGACACAAAGACTCGATATGTTTAGAGAGGCATTATCAAGTACAGAACAGTGATGAACAAAAATATACTTATGTGTCAACATGCAGCTTCATTTTAAATATCTTTGACTTCAAATAGGAGATATTCCTTGCCTGGTTGCTTGGACCCAACTTACATCTGCTCATATGTACAGTACCTGACTAGGAAACACGGGTCTAAAAGAAAAAAAAGGCTTTTATGTGCTGGAAATATATTAAATTTAGAGGAAAAATAGATGTATGTTTGCATCCAAACTCAAGCCTTAACATAATTGTATAGTCACATATTATCTAATTAGGTTATTATATTATTAGTCCATGTCGTTAATGATGTTCTACTACTGTGATGCCATCACAATATTATGTAACAGTTAGGGTTGGGGTTGAGTCACTTACATTTGTGTTGCAAAGTCCTGGGTGGGGTCAAGGGGTGAATAGTCAAATATCCTCTGAAGATTTCCGACATACCTGAAGATCAAAATACATGTCACTTGCTCATCTCAGATGGAGCACATGATACAAGACCCAATTGACTGGACATGCTGCTGTGATGCATACAGTTTGCAGTCCTTGCATTGCTTTTGTATTAAATTTCACTTGCTTTTAATGATAGGGAGGATCATAACTGCCAACAAAACACAAAGAAGACTGAAAAAAAAATTGGCTAAAAGAGAATCCTTGTCAAGATGGACCATAGCAGGTTATCAACTTCTTTAATAAATTTGTTTCCTGAAATGAGATAGCCTCTGTCTTGGAACAGCCTATTGTGATCCAGACTATTTTATATATTTCTTTTAAACCGTTTCTGCATCTGCAAAGTGGTATCTTCTTTTGCCAAGAAGTTTGACATCCTTAATGTCAATATTGAGTTCTGTGGTGACGAAAGTTTTTGTTTGAATTTTGAATATGTTTGATTCATTCATTGTTTTGCATCTTGACAACTCAAAATTTTGGATTGAAGTCTGGCTTAAAAAAGTAAAAAAAAACAATTTCCTAACACCAACACCAACACTAACAATAATAATATTAAATATCCCCCCCCCCCCCCCGACCATATCCTCACCCACTATCATACCCTCCCTCCCAAAACACGCGACG